>RXPK01002050.1:0-70516 GCA_004143645.1 Protaetia brevitarsis
CTGCACTAAACTGGACGTACGTTTCGATAGCAAAGCTATCATCATTAGCAGAAACACTGAACTAAATAACTACACTAAAACTACCCTAATTTATACCGAAAAAAGGTCATGTACAATGATCACGGTCATGGCTGACTGCCGTCATGCTTAACTAGTCACTAATCCTAATCCGGCCTAATTTTACTACTTAATAAACCGTAAAGACAAGATTTGATGGTCCTAAATCTGAATTCATTAAAATATGTTTGTTTTATATATTTCCACACCCTCATAACAATTTAATTGACATAGTTTTTACGTTTTTAACTAATTTATATTGTCAATTTATGGTTTTCTTCAAGCATATGTAGGCTACACTAGATTTGTCAAACCTTCTAAATTAAGATGAGCCAAGCTCCTTGTAACGCGTTTTAATTATCTTTTAGTTTGCCCAATATAGTATACATGATCACAATCTTTACAAGATATTTTATAAATACCGATTTGTCCAAATTATCTACTTGATCTTAGGTCACCTAAAATATTTTTAAGACTATTATTTGAAGTAGTAACTATGTCAAGATTGAATTTAGAGAATTTTTTTTGTAGACCTTTCGTGTAACTTGGATAAAATGGTAATTTAACATATTCTTATTTTCTTGTCATGATTTCTAAAGTACTCGCATTTTTAATTCTTATTTTGTTTTTTGTTTTCTAGATGTTTATTATACAACGTCTTCTGAGAACCATTAAATGCAGCGATTTTATTTTCTTTAAGTTCTTTATTATATGTTCTGTAGAAAGAGGGAATTAAGTAAGCGATGTACCAAAAAGTTAATAGCTGCTAGTTTGTTTTTCCATGAATGGTTTGAATCTTCTGAAATAAATCTGTTATTAGTAGTGGGCTTCCTATATATGTCTATTTCTATTTGTTTTTATTTCTTATTACTACAATATCGAGAAAAGCAATCCTATTGTTTGTTTCCTCTTCATGGGTAAACTTAATGAAGGAAATTTGAATTTAGCTGTTCAAGAAAATCTCTAATTGAGCACTTACTAGTATCAAAAACACAAAAAATGTCATCGACGTATCTAACCCAAACCCGTGGAAAATATGCCAAAGTATTCTGAAGATCGGTTTCAAATTTTCCCATAAAGAGGTTAGCTATGAAGGGAGATAAGCTGTTACCCATTGCTGCTCCTTCAGTTTGTTGGTAAAAGGTACCGTTGACTTGAAAGAAATTTTGTTTCATGCAGAGCTTCGCCAAAGAAATGAAACTATCAACTTCATTACTGCCCAATTGATTACCTTTCAAGAAATCTTCTAAATAAGTCAAAGTGATATCAACGGGGACGCTGGGAAACAGTGAGCTCACATCAAATGAAACTAAAACTTCATTGTCAGTAAGTTCAATGTTTTTAATCTTTTTAATGAACGCGTATGAATTTTTAACGGCTAAATCCGGGGGTTGCACAGGTAAGTGATTGAATTTGTCAGACAGCCATTTGGACAGTAAGTAAGTTGGACTATTGATATTGGAGACAATGGGTCTCATGTTCTTCCCTGGTTTATGTATCTTAGGTAAACAATACATCCTAGGTAACACTGGACTTGATACAGTTAGTCTATATCTTAAGTTATCATTAACAACATTCTTACATTCTAATAAGGTTTTCTTGGTTTCTGTGATCATTTTTGATAACGGATTTTTAGTTAGCTTTACGTAAGAACCTTGCGTTAAAAGGGTACTGACACGATCAAAATAATCTCTTTTATCTAAAATGACTACAGTATTACCTTTGTCAGATTTTAAGTAAAAGTTTTTGTTTTTAAGCCCTTTAGCAAAGTTAATTTCTTTTCGTGTGATATCTGAAAAATGACGTTGTTTATTTTCTAAAATTTGAGTTTTACAAGCAGTTCTAATAAAGTTTTTAGTATGATCATCAAAAGTACTAATCGCTGTTTCTATGCCAGATATAATTTCTTCAATTGGTTTTCTAAATTTTTAATTATATTTCAACCTTTATTTAACAAATAATTTCTTCTTTGTTAAAAGATAAAGAGATTCGTTCTGACTAACATATTTTCTGGTTTATTAATGTGAGCATATTCGGTTTTTTAAAGACACTAATTTTGATATTTTTCTATGAACAAATCTTTAATTAATACTCTCTTTGAAATTATCTTCTATCCTATTCAAATAATTAATCCATTCTACAAATTCTAAATTACTAAGATCCTTACCTAATCTTAAGTGTAGGTTGTAAGCTTCTAATTCTAATTGACTAATTCTAAAATACTGATATTTAATTTCTGAATTTAACCAACATTTTTTAGCCGAAGAAATCGCTTTAGAGGCTGAACTTGAGGAAGTATTACATTTAATTTGAATAAAATTTGGAAACACATTAAGTTTTCTACAATCTTTCAGAAATTTAATATTAGCGTCAACTAACCTCAATTTACTTCTCTCTTAGCCTTAAAAATTGGTGAGCAGCTAGACCGGAAGCCATAAAATAAAATAGGGAAATGATATTTTAACAAACAATTACAATAAGAGTAACAAAATTTGTTATGATATCCTTTTATATGACTCTGATTCTTCGTTTCGTTTGACGAGAGCTCCAGAAGCTGCGACATGCATGCTCCGAAAAAGATTTGCTGATTCAACCAATAATTAGTTCAGTCAATCAATGTTTAAATTTAAATATGCTGAAACTACTCCAAAGTTTAAATCAATTACGTACGTGCATTTGGTTGCACGAATTTTGTTGATGCGATCTGCAATGATAGTTCATTCAACAATCTTTTAAATGTTGACGAAAGAAAATACCCTTTTTAGTCAAACTTTAGTATATTTGCAAGAAAGGATTGTGGTAGAGCGCCAGTAAACGTTCAGTAAACGAGGGTGTACAGTATTCGAATGATGGGAATTTTTTCGTGGGAAAAAAATTCTCGTGAAAATGTATTACAGCAATTAGCAGAAATACATTAATTTGTTTAAAATATATTTAATCAATGCACTTAAAAACCAATAGAAGTGTTGCGTTAATTGTTAGTTCAAAATAGTTATCTTGGTTGTATTATGCAGCAAAATTACGTTACAAAGTCAAACGTAGAACCATTTTTCTGTATATAATAATGTTACAATCCTACACTAACTATACTGGCATTCAGTTCGCTTTGTAAGAAAATTCAAGACATCATGGTGTTACACATTTACCACATCAATATTAATAATACGAAGTGTAAAATATCTAATCGGGATATTGTATAGAATACAAAGAAACAAGCTTACCGTCATAACATGTCATCGCATGCAAACCTTTTTTTTTCCTTAACTAATACGCTCCCAGAGTAAATTTGCTTCAAAATAGATTAATATTTTATATTCGCGATTGCCGTGCTATTTATGCTAACTTTCCAAATTTAACAAAACCTATAGGAAATATTTAGTAAAAAACGTATTTTATACAGTGCAATATTTTTTACAAATTATGTTTGCACACATAATTGTTCACGGTTTTGCAGTTTCTTTTTTTTGTCGAAGTGGTTCTACGCGTGTAACAGCAGGTAATAACGTATAGATTATTATTAGGTACTGCTAAATATGTAATGTTACTCGAATGAAATGGGAGAAATGCTATCTTTACGACAATGTTTGTAATAGATAGAGGATAGAGGTGCTACTATTATATCTACGAATTTGCTACTGTGTGTGTGGGTAAAAAACCGCTGTAATAATGTTTAGATTTATTTAGGAAGGATCAGAGATGAGGAAAAGCAATTTCAACATCATAATTGCATTTAACTGCAAACATTTAACTGCAATTTTGATTGCAGCCTGGTCCTTATTTATTAATTAATTGAACTTTTAATTTAATATCTGTTACATTTACATTTATATTGTGTGTGATGCACAAATATAGTAAACAAACTACATTTAACCATGAAATCTCAGTTAGCAAAATACATTCTACTAATGATACCAATAACCTAAACTAGTAATCTACATATATGACGTAATGCAAATCGATGAAATGAACCCTAAACTGGCGCCAGATAGTCATTAATGGTGCACGAGGCAAACGCTGGTGAACTATTCAGTATCTAATGCTTGGCAAATATTAGTATTCGCTGGATTATATATACGAGTATTGGGGACCCCCATATCAAGCTTCAATAACTCAGCTTTCCGCGATGACACTAACGAAGCCAGACAATGCGGTGGTGCGTGCATGATATGACCCCTTATTAACTACGCTAATATCTTTAGGTCACGACCACGAATTAATTATATACGTAACTGGAATAAAATAGAATTTACATACGACATAGTTCGTGATGTCTAGGCAAATTCTATAAATTCCTTGCGATAACAATCGCACTGTACATATTCAGGGAAAAAGATTAATTAATTTTTTTCCAAAATAAACAATGATATTAAATTCCTGTCCCTTTTGAATGTAAACGAGTATTTGTTCCGTAAATAGACTTTAACAGATTATTATGTAATCCAAATTGAATTAGCATTTATATAGCCTTTGCTTTATCTTCCTTTGAAATGTATAATTGCCAGATTAGAAATACACATTGCTATTGGTGATTTTAATTCAGCATGTTATCTCTTTAATTCAATTACGCTTTTCTAGACATTCTGAGTTGAGATTTTAAACGTGAATTCAGTGTTTTGAATCCTGCATTCAAATAATAAAAGTAATTAAATATTTAAAAATACGGTACTACCACTAAAAACAAAATGGATAACAAAAGGATCTACAGATCTCGAGCTTATTACGCTCGTGGCACGCTGTTTTTTTTTTAGAACTAAATACTGGAAGTTATTCCACATAACTTTTCATGTGAATTCTAGATTTGACAATTACACACAAGCAATACCCAATATGTATCCATTGATCAATAATTAACATTGTTATTTTAAATAGGAACCATTATTTTTGTTTCATATTCGTATTCCACCTACAACTTTATGAAAATTTGACACCTCGACTGTTATATAACTATACATATTGCTCTGTTTTTGTAGCACAAATGCCCGAATTAAACGAATGTGCAATTCAATATTCTATTTTTTTATATATAAGTAATTCTATTTAATATCAATAACTTATTTATCTTTATAATTACCTTATTTTCCATTCTTTTAAAATTAAATATGATAATTTTACTGTTTACTTCACCTAGCGACCTCTCTGATATCTCATTCTCGGATCTTTTAAAGTTGGATAAAATGCTAATTTAACCTATCGATGCAAAATCACGCGAATCGTGCAGTAAAGGAACGGTTTAATTATTGAATTAAACATTATTCATTATTGAAGCTCTAATATTTTTTCCCCAATACTGTGACATTTACTTAAATTCTTGGTAATGAAGATCAAGATCAAAGTGGGAAATGCTGACATAATACACCAAGAATCAATCAAATATCTAGGAGTCTATTTCAATGCTGACATGAAGATAAATATTCACTTCCAGGGAACTGTCGAAATGCCACTGCAACTCTGGCGAGCCTGGACATAATCATTCTAAGGATGGGTAAGTCGCGTGATGGAAAATTTATATCTTTGCCTAGGGCGATTAATCCATTGCTCAATGGATATCAGCAAATCTGCGATTATAACGACCGAAATTTGGATGAAAGCCTTGATAAAAGATGTCAAAATATTGTTAAAGGAACGTGGAAACATGAACCATAACCTGACGCAAATACTTTGGCTACTTCCAGCCCTACTTGTGATATGCCAGATGGCACCGAACACACCTTCTTGGAACGTGTAAAGCAACAAGACACATCGGATTGCTTTCGAAATTGTGGTGAAGGCGCTGACTCCTGAAAGCGTACGATTAGCTAGAACAATTCTGTCGACTGAGAATATTGAAACTAATTCATTTCAAAAACTTTAAGATTTGAGACCAGTAGTGTAAATAATAAAAATAAAAATTGAGCTTTCCCGACAACTTTTTAGGGGATCCTTCTAAAATGTCTTATATTTATTTAGAATTGGTAGCAGACGTACAGATGTCCTGCGGAAACTAGATCTTTAATTACTGCTATTTTCAATACTTGAATAAAATCTTTTCTACATAAGTTTTTTGACTCTGTAGAATGTCGTAGAGGAATTATAATTCTGGGAGTCCAGGTAAAATTTAGCAAATTTGTGTTGATTTCAGTTTTTTGTGGGAAAGCGTTTATTTCTAGAAGGAGGATGGAATGCGATATGGACCAAACATCAACAAGAGAAGAAGTAAAGGAAATTATCAACAACAGTCGAAGTAGTAAAGCCCCCGGAAGAAATAAGATTAGTGTAGGATTTATTAAATATGTATGAGAGGTATTGCAAGAAAGAATATATCAATTAATTAAAAAAAATATAGATAGAGGGAAGATGCTGCGAGATTCGAAGTTGAACAAATTGTAACAATAAATAAAAAAAGGCGATGAACAAATAACCCAGAATTATAGAGGTTTAACTAAGTATAGCTTAAAAAACATTGTCAACATTAATACAGAAAAGATTGGCAATTAAAACAAAAGGACTAATAGGAGAATATCAACGTGGGTTTACAAAGGCACGATCAACAACAGACGCAATATATACACTCAAACAAATAGTAAAAGGAAGCACATGAATAAAAATAGAAACAGAAATGTCAGTCGTTGACTTTCAACAACCTTTCGATTCCCTCAGAAGAAATAAACATCATCAAATATAAAATTAAGGGATTAATACAAATAGCAATGACAAATATAAGAGTAAGTGCAAATACTGCGAAAGACACACTAAACAATTTGAAGTAAAAAAAGAGTAAAACAAGGAGATTCACTGTCGGCAACATTATTTAACTTAGCACTGAAATATGTATTGACAAAGATAGATAAAGGCGCTACAAGAGCAAAAGGAGCGCAAATAATAGCGTACGTCGACGATACCATAATTGTATCAAAAAGAAACGACAGATAACCAAAAAAAATACAAGAAAAGTTAGTGATATTAAAGAGACAAAATGGGATTGCAGACAAGCCAAGAGAAAACAAAAATACTGATATGAACAGGAAACGAAAAAGTAAGAATAATCAAACTAAAATACAAGAAAGGAAAATACTAACAACAATAAGAAGAGCCTATTATGAATTAACAAAGGAGCTAACGGGAGGCAAATGGTTAAAAAATAAAGAAGCAGATAAGTGGAATAGATGGAACATGTATGAGCACCAGGAATGGCACAGCAATTCATAACATCTTGGAAAGCCAGTCAAGAGGAAGAGACAAGCCTGAATATACATGGTTACAGAAATTTGTAGCAGACCCTAGCAAAGCTGGCATTCTTAGTTGGCAGGAAAGAACACAGAATAATGATAGGTGCAAAGATGTATGCAAGATCATTTAAATAGAAGAGGATGGGGATTGTTCTACCCCACATTTAGCAAAGATCTAAAAAGCTGTGTGAGCGGCGATACCCCAGAGGGTGCCTAGCTAATTATATATGGACAGCTGCATACATTTATTGTTGGCTTGTCAAATGTCAACCACACCAGCTTAAACAAAGATTTGCATTGGAGCCATTTTCTATAAAAGATAATAACAACGTTATTATGAAAGGTTATTATTTTTTTCTGCGAATTAAATAAATGAAAGGACATATTGAAATAAGTATGCATTGACCTAGACTCTATAGACGAAAATATTTCTAGGTTGTTGAATTGATTGAATTGAATTTTATATAAGTTCTGTAGAAAATATTTTTGAGGTCATTATACAAATATCTAGAAGCAATAATGGAAGAAAAAGGAAAAATGGTCAGAGAAATCGATAAACGCAAGCAAGACTTTGTTCCCACGAAAGAAGGGAGTAAAATAGAAACAAGTAGGTAAACAAATAGTAAGACCAATACTAATATATAGTAGCAAAACGTGTGAACACGTACGGAAAAGCAATTATCAAAAGTGAAGGCAATGAAGTTGAGATGCCTATTGCAAAATACTCAACTTTGCCAGTCTTACACATAACGGTATAAGGACCTTAGATTAAGAAGAGTATTGGAAAATATTTTTTCCAGAATAAAAATTAGAACTGCAATCAAAAATCCAGTCTTCGTTGGGGTACTTTGCATGTAGCTACATATATAAAACTATTTATTTCTACTAATAGTGTATAAAGGCATGCGATTTCTTGAATGTACACCCACGGCTTATGTGCTGTACGGACGTCTTACCTACGCCACTGGATCGAGTGTCCGAATACTTTAGCGTCAACATTGTTATCGGCTACTTTTGCATCCTTTGCAATATTTACAAGAAATTTTGAGTGAAAAAAAATCGAATAAGAAGTAAAGGGTGGCAGAAGCCATTGTTACAGCAATCAACTATTTATACCTAAATACGGTTTAAAAAGTTTAGCGTGCAAATTTTTCTTTATAAATAAGGATGTGATAATGCATTCAAGGATATATCTTTCTCCGTTTTATTTCCTTTTTGTTTAAGATCATTTCGTGAATTTTAGCGAATAATGAGAAATTGTTGCATCAAACAAAATATCCACTGTCATAAACAGATTGTAAATTAAACTAATCATGATAAATGTTATACAGATAGTTATTTCCCAATTCCACTATTAAATGAAACTTAATTTGCCTAATTGGTGATACGTCAACATATACATTACGTGTTTGCTGTAATATTAAAGTTAACAAACACGCAAACATATTATTGAATTAAACCGAGATGTAATCGGTTTCATGCAGTTGTTTCTGAAGTTTTGGCACCCTAGATTTTGTTTTAATAATCGAAGTAAGTAAAACTAACACTCGTGGCTTAAATACATTATAAACAGTAAATTATTAAGGAATTTTAATAACCTATAGCACTGCTATGTATTTTATTCTAGCATTAATACTTTTTTTTTAGCGGACGAGGAAGCTAATATTTGAGAAATCTTTAAACACTTGAAAACTTGAAAAAATTATTGCAAAGTGATGAAAACAATTACATAAATATCTCTCGCTGGGATTCCTAATAGGAGAGAGTGGGACAAGACGGGCTATTTAAGGTGTAGCAATTATTAAAGTCCAAAATTTTCATTACTAAAATGTGTAAAAAAAAATAATCAACATATTTGACAATATTACTTTAAAGTAGCAGTAATTAAGAAGAAAGATTTTAGTTCATAAACTAAAAAAAAGAAAAATTAAGAAAATGTCAAATTGTCCATCTTGCCCCATAGACGGGGTAGGTCTCCATTCGCTTTTCCAGAACGGCTTTGGCAGCATTTTCCATGCTTTCTTGTGACCATTGCGCCCTTTAGTAGTCTTACGTTAGGTATATGTCCGCACCATCGTAAAACTAAAACAAAAAAACCTCAAATCTGGAAAAGGTTGGATCAAGAAGGGCTATCGTATGACCATCTTGCCTCCTTTTGGTAGTTTTTAAAAGTCGTCGATTTTTTTTTTAAAAAATCATTGGGGCAAATAGTATATGTAAATCAGGTGAAAGCCTAATAAATTGTGTTTCTAAACACATACATATTACTCTTAAACACTTTAATTCTGTGGCTAAGTCACGTATTAAAAATGAAGCACAAATAAATACGAACTTACATAAATTCACGGGACATGCATCTAATACACTTCGTTATCAGGTCCTATTGTGTTCGATTCGGCCGTTAAATCGGGCAGCCCGTCTTGCCCCACATGAAATCAAATGCATTTACCAGAGGCATTTTATACATATTACATTTCAGCGTAATCACGACATATTGAAGATAAATAAATGTTTTTTTATGTTTCAAATGAACAAATTCATACGCAAAATCACACGTATGCTTGACAAAAGTCATTAGCTGGGCACTGCTATTTTGCAAAACACTAACAGGATTTTTATTTGCGAAAGTGCGAAAACTCTCAAGTCCTTTTGAGATCTTAAAAGTAACATACATATTATGTAACATTATTGCATTATTTGTCCGAGTATTTATTTTTCAATTTATTATATATGTGAATAAATATTACAACGATGTTCAGGAACGGCCTCGCAGAAATATAAATACGTAAGTATACCTTAAGCACATCCGTACATACTCCACTGTTATTCCAATGACAACAACTTGACATATTTATTTATTTACTTTTTCTTCGTAGAATTCTTACACCATTGGCAGGCTACGTTTGAGTATTATATTGCTGCTCGTTTTAAATAAGTATTAATAGAGTATTATATAAATGCAGATAACCTTATAGGTAATTGTTGCTTGTCCCAATAGTGATGAGTTATTACGGATCTATCTTATAGCGAATGCATATCGTTAGCAGTTCGTGGCAGCTAATCGATATTAAAAGAAACTTCAACTTTCTGTGGTTGCTTTTTGATGTACTAGACAAGCAAAGAGTCGTTGAGCTCCAAAAATAGTATTGCTTTGTGTTACGTTGTAAAACATAAAGCCAGATTTATATCAAGATGCACTGGAGCGCATCGTTTGTAAATGAAACTTCGAAAACTATTTCTTTTGCATTAGATATTACACTTAGGTATCATAGGTAAAATAGTAAACAGCTGCTTTGGGTGTATATATGAGGCAAACGTATATAATTTATTAATTTGAAACATTTTGTATATAGTTGAAGCTAGATGGTTTTATATTATGAAATTGTTAAATTTTTACTATTAGGTATTACCAAATAGATTTGATTAATTTTTAACATTATATAACTTTCATTTTAATTCTTCTTGCATATGTAAATAAGAATTTATTAGTATTTAAAATGAAAATCTCACAGGGAAATACGTATCCTGAGCGCATGCGAGAAATGTAGGCAGTTTCTTTAAGTGACTTAGTTGCTCTGCGAACGGACAGCAATACAAACGAATTTTTATCAACTATTGGTTAAAAATTAGAGATCAAACGAAAATGTGAGCAGTAAACGACAACTGCTAAAAACATTTGAAAAGTAATTTGTATGCACTTTTCATGTTTAATAACATTATTTGATTACAACCTGCAATTTGTCCATACAGGAAGTACATATAATATTATACTGTAATTATAAACATATTAAAGTAAAACGAATGCTAGTTCGCATATGTGGACGCGGATTATGAAAAAATCCTTTTTGTTTTTTCCAAGCGCGCATCTTTTTTTACTTAACACAAACATTATTGTGGTCATGTATTTTAAAGCATTAGTTAACCAAAAACAGTCATTTACAGCTATTCGCTTAAAAAATAACTGTTCTTTGTTAGTTAACGGCTTGTTTATATTACTAGATTTTTAACTACAAATAGCCCAAGGGTCCATGCCCGTAACTTTTTTATTTACGAATATCTTTAATAAAATTCGAAATATATTATCTCCTCTAACTTTTCCTATGCTAACTAATTTAACCTATGCTATAACTCTTTATCACTTCCGCTTTTACCGAAAATATGGTCAAAAATCAGTGGAACACTTGTATATTTTGACCTATTCGAATTCTAAGTAATATTCCAGTCCAAAAACTTAATTTCCCTAGTTATCATAAATTTGAACTTTTATTTTTTAATGTAAACTGCCGCGAATACAATAAAAATAATAACTAATGAACAATAGCTATTAGTGGCCGTTGTGTGTTAAAATTCTGATCACCGTTCCTTCAATATCATTTTCTAAGTGGAGTACAGTTCAGTGAACAGCACCCTAATTTATGAAAATAATATAATCTTGATTTTGAATAAGAATAATTTATTATTTTATTAATTTATTCTACCGTCTGTCATACAATATCTCAAAAAACATATTTATTGGGATACGGTACAATATTATTATTTTTTTTAGCCTCTCGGACTTTATTTAGTCAGTCCATTTTCAAAAATTCTATCTCAACAAACATTTCTTCCTATCTTGATATTTAAATTTCCTTATAGTCCTGTGTTTCTATTTTAGACAGTTATTGAAGCTTTCACCGTGGGATAGTGTGCGTCATTTAAATTTTTTCAAAATTTTTGTTATTAAAATTATACAAACACAAAGTCGCCTTGTATTTGTGAATGTTTGCTTTAACATGTGTTGTTAAGTATCTATATGTGTAATTTTAATAGTAATTTTTTAAAAATGAATGACGCACACTAACCCACGGTGAAAGTTTCAATAACTGTCTGAAATAAAAACACAGGACTACAAGCAAATTTTAATATCAAGATAGGAAGAAATGTTTGTTAGGTAGAATTTTTGAAAATGGACTAAAAAAAGTTCGAAATATAAAGAAAAATAATATTGTACCGTATTCCCAATAAATAATTGTTTTCTGAAAAATAACATAACGAAAAATAGTTATTTCGAGATAATTAATACAACGAAATAAAAAGAAAATTTAATCAATAAAAAATAACACAGAAACGATACCAAAGAAACGTTGATTAACGTTTTATGAAATATGTAATTAGAAGGACACTTTGACACACACAACGATCACAATTAACAGCGTTTGTTTAATCTTTAATCTGCGGAGAATTAATTTTTAATTCAAATACCAAGTACTTGGTATCATTGAAATCAGTAAAAATGTGTCTTGTTGATATGCATACTTTTATTCGAAAGTGGAAATCTTCAAATCTAAAAACGTAATAATAAAATCGGTAATATACATACTTCTACAGCGTTGTATAAAAACTGAAGAATGGAAATATTAGGATTAGATATATAAACCCTTGGACTTACCTGAAAACAAAATAAAATGACATTAGGAAACAATAAAAAAATTAACGGTTTGTGCATTTAGTTATACAATATAGGTATATAGGATATAAAACAGATTTTTAAAGTTAGAAGCACACTTTATAAATCAGCGAAGTGATACATTTTCAACGTTAGTTTTCGCTTGTTTCAAAGAGAAATAACTTCAAAATGACATCAGTTCTATATGCCAATAGAGATCAGCCATTTTGTTACGACTATTGAGGGGTATATTTCATACTGAACATATTTAAATTGGGAAAATTTGCTTCATTACTCTACAAAATGCAAAGTTATCAATTTACATGTTGTAAACAAAAATGGGTATACTACTAACAAAATTTGCACTGGGAAAAATTGCGTAATCTTATGATGGAGATATATACTACTAAAAATGTACTACTTCCGGCTTATTGCAGAAATGTGTCCTTTTTCGTAATTTTACATTAATTTTAACGTTGGCGAAATATTAATTTTTTAGCCGTAAATTCGCAACAGTAAATTAGTTTTACATTGTAAATTTTTACAAATCTACGAAAATTTCGATTTCAGTGAGAATTTCTGCTTAGAATGCCTAATTTTGCTAAAGGCGCGCAGCACATCCACAGAAGCATAATTGATTAACTCCTGTCCATTCTTGTTAGTCCAGGACGATGAAGAACAACAGCTTATGCTAAGTTTTGTCGCATAAAACGGTAAGTACTATTGCATTTGTTGATTTCTTCTACAAAAAAGAAGCTATCAAGAAAAGTTATTTTGTATTAAATGTGATACTATAAATAAATGTACTTGTATAAATTCGCATATAAGAGCATGGTGTGCTATTCATATTGAAGATAACATATTTTCTTTTCGACCTCTAAAAATTTTTCTTTGTGTGCTTTCTTAGATTACAAAAACTAGTACAAGTAATTCCATAGTTCTTTGGATTCAACTTGAAATAGCCGAATATAGATTAGAGATAAAAAAAGACACTTTATGAAGACATACTCTGCTTCCTGTACAAAATAGAGCACAAAACTTTCTTTTGAAACTTCTCCCACGCTGACAATTACTTACTCAGTACGTTTTATTTTCAAGAGAACCCTCAATAATAAGGTCATAGCCGGTCCATTTTTTATTAAGACACGTATGAGAAGATTTAAAACATGTATGTTGGTATTTAGTAAAATTTTTAATTTATAGTTTTAATAATAAAGATGATATTTAAATGTTGGAATAAAATATCAAGGTCAAATCATTTGGCATTTATTAATAAAGGTGAGGACGTTTTGTCGTTGGTTAACGACTTCTTCATGACTTATAATTTATTAAGAAATAAACTTGGTAATTACCATAAAGTAATTATTTAATCCTCATATTAATCAAACAAATTTTTATACGTGTTAATGCACATTCAAAATTTTTAAACTACTAACTACACAATTAAAACTACGCTAGACATCTGACATTATTCATAAACAAACGTTAAACATGAATACAATAGCAATAGCATTATTCGACCTATTAACCCAATTTAACTTTCATCTTTATCATTATTATTTTAGCAAGGTCAATTTAAAAAACAGAAAACATTTATAGTTTTATAAATATCATTATTAACAAAATTAATTTAGTTTGTTATGCTGTACACCTTGTACTAACTTGCCTTTTTATAGTTTTTGTTACTGGTTTACAAAGGAAAAATATTTTTATCATTATATTTATTTACTTAACTACCTTTTGTAACAACCTACAAAGTATGAAATATATATTAAGTGTGCAATGTATTATTATTATACCACACTACGGTTTTATATTCTGTTTCTTGGCACTTTTACGCATTGATGGTTAGTGCAAGGATACATTGCAATATTTCAATCTGAGCCTACCTAAGGAGTACTATTACTTCTTAAGTAGATTTGTGCATAAGAAGAACAGTAATAGAATTGCCATATATTTTGAGCGGAATTATTTCTTAGTGTATCTATCTATTCTATCCAAAAAAAAAATAGTATTCAGGAGTTTTGCTGTTTCAATACATCTACTATGTTTGATTTAGATAATTTTTTCGTAATTCTCGAATATTTCCTTTAATATTAGCCCTAAAAGAAGTTGTGCTAAAATTAATATGTTAAAGGACCCTTAGAATTCACTATACTTCTCTCACATTCATCACGCATTGTCCTATTTAATACGCACCTCAGTATATTATGAAACGATGACATAGCATTGTAACCCTTTATTGTTGGAGAGACCTATTAAGGGAGCCCTAGATTTATTGTTCCGCATCTGAGCTCTTCCACTCATAGTGAATAAGTACGTAGCACGTGTGTATGTATAGTGTGGAGCACGCACGAAACAAGTAATCCAGCGAAAAATAAACAGCAGCTGATACTAACTGGAGGAACTATAAATTCAAAATCTTTGTTCCCCCACAAAGACACCGCGGCGAACGAAATTTCCATGGGCAATTAAGGAAACGACGTCTAGGCTTCACCTCAACCGCGGCAATAATTTACACAGAACAAACGTTGAGTTCTAAGGCAGAGCCAAAGCCTGGTCCTGGTGGTTGGCTGTTCATTCATTTTCCTGAACAACGAGCCGCGGCATTCTCACGATCCTTACAGTAACTTCTTTTATTTTATTCGGTCGTCGTCCGTGGTGCACTTAACTCGGGCCACACAGCGATTAGAGAGACACTCTTACTCGGCTGGCGTGCGGTGTTCTAGCGTCGTGGGGTGAGGTAACTGCTCTTAGGCGTTGCATGAAATGCTGCTTGCTCCTTGCGTCTACGTGACGTTCCAGGGGAAAAAACGAGATAACCAGCGAAGAAAAAGAGTCCTTCTCATCAATTTATGACACTATGCATAATTTGAAGGAGATTAAAAAGGTTTTAAATGGAATTATTTTGTGGAAGTTTGTGGTTGATACCTCCTCGCAAAAGAAAGGAAAATAAGAGAGGGAAAACTGTTATTCATTAGGGAAAAAGCCCCTAAACAAAATGAACCGAATAGAGACACCGTGCAATTCCATTAAACAACCCAAGCTATCCTTTTTTATCATTAAAACTACGCCATCGTTTTAAGTGAAATTATAAGACATATTGTCCCCACTTAATGCAATTATTATCCTAACAAAATAATGAAGAGCAATATATAGAGTAAGTTTGCTATACAACTGATCAATTAATATTTATATCCAAAGTAGTTTAGTACAGAACTTCAGAATTATTAGACAAATAATTACTTACTGATTACGCAGCACGTCAACTTATAAATATGAGCTCAATAATTTTCCAGAAATCTGCCAAACTTTCTTAACATATGTATGTCAAGTCAAGCGTATCTATTAAACTAGTAGAAAGTATGATTTAGAGGTAATATTGTTAGTTTGAAACAGTCAAATTAATACTATTATTGAAACAATGTTAATGACTTCCACACACCTAGTGTGTCACGCAGCTGTCAAACAGTTATAGATATATTCTTTTGCGACCTAGGAAACAACGTCTAGCGGCGTGATTGCAGTTTTGTTATATATTACTATATAACTATTTATTTTTTCGGTTTTTAATATATATAATATTTTATTTTATCTTGTTTTAAAAGTCATAGCGGCATGGAAACACCATAGGAGCATATACACACGCGATTTCATTTTCAATAACCTGTGAATGGGATCCCTAGGAGAATCAATAATAAAACAATTTATCTATTTTACATTTTAGGCTGAGCAACCTTATAAAAGGGTGCCAAGAATGAAATTAAAACAACTAAAATAAAGTCACACCAATGAATGTTGGTGTTTTCTTTACAATTTCTGGAAATATACGATTGTAACTTACTATTTGCACATGTTTGGAAAATATTCTGACAAACAATGTAAAAGTAAATGTCATGAAACTTTTATAATGTCATTCTGATGATATTGTATTATTTTGTATTTTGTTGATTTGTTCTTTATGAGAATATCAAATAATGCTTTTCTAAGAACTTTTGCATTTTGAACTGATATTGGAATAGATAATATTTTTGCGACAGTCTCCCATAGCATCTCCTCACGTACTGAAGTATTAAAGAGCGGGGTAACTAGCTATTCGTATTTTTTTTTAATGCTAGCGCGTCCTCTAGCCCGTTTCAATTGGAAATTCTCACTCTGCATGCCAGCTGGCAGTTGAGAGGGTACACTTATGAAATAAAAAGTAATGAATATAGATGACACTGGGATGTTAAAAATTCGATTTTTACTAATTTAATTAAAGTATTATTTTTAAAATTTATTTTATTTTTATACCGGGCTGTATGCTACTGCAGTAGTGTTACAGTATATTCGCATAATAACATGATAATAAAATATTAAAATCTATTATAGTTTAAAATCACGCACTTGGCAACACAATGAGCTAAGTTTAGTTATTAAATTATTACAGTGAGTATTCCACGATAATATATCGTCAAGAGTTATTCCCAAAAATTCCAATTCTTGGACGCGTTCTGTTCCATTATTTTGTGAAAAAACATGATTATTAAATACTGGTTTACTAATGTACCTAAATTACGAAAAATCATGTATTCAGTTTTTTCTGCATTCAAAAATAAAGACCACTGAGAAAACCACTTGTGCGTTTCTTTTAACAGTAATTAGCATTATTCTCATTTACATTGACATCCGGATGAGACACGACTGAGCTGGTATCATCAGCATACACTACTAAATTAAAATCTCTGAGATATCACTATCGTTATATCGTGAGTTATATCATGAAACAAAACACTGCCCTGATTAACCAGTATGCTCGTTGATTTTATAAAATTGACTTTACCGCACACCTTATGTTTAATATTAGTAAATTGAGACCTTCCTTTTATATAACTTTCAATCCATATCGTGATAACTCGACGTACTCCACAACACCCCAGTTTAGTTAATAAAATATAATGATCTACACCAGGGGTCGGCAAACTTTTTTAGGACAGGGCCAAATCGTAACGAAAATTAAGTTCACCGGGCCAGGTTGTAAACCTACACGTGTATATTTTTATTAAGTGTTCCTCTGTGTTTTATTGAACCGAAAACAATGTACCAAAAAGTTTCCGTCGTATCATACAGGGTGTTTAAAAATTACTGACTTATCAAAGAATCTTAAAGTTACAGAACTTATTTTTTTTTTCAAAAACATATATATATATTCTTATATTTTTTCTGCAACATTCCCTATAGGCTTCAGTGATTTTATTTTAAATTATTCCTATTATTTATTAACTTTTCAAATGGTCAAATAATTTTAACTGGTGGATTATAAATAACATACAATAAATTATTATTGCTAGTAATATTATAATAATCATTGTTTTCTATATATAATATATAAACCAAACAGTAAATATTAAATATTAAAAGTTTATCTTCATCTGGTTCGCATTTTGCAAAATGAGGTAAAATGCGAACAAAAAGTTAATAAAGCGTTCATGTGCTATAAGAATTTGCAGAGGAGTGAAATAGCTACATAATGAAATCTTTGCAAACGATGTGGTAATAATGACAGACAGTGAAAAACAAAGAAAATTTTGACATATGGAAAGGAAACATGAAAAAAGAGGGCCATGACAAAAACATAGAAACAGCTAAAATCCTCGGAAACCAGAATGTTGAAACTAAAATTGAAATAAATGATACTAAAATAGAGCAAATGAGAAATTAAATATTTAAGAGTAACATTGGATGAAACAGGAAAACAAGATGCTGGAATAAACGATTGATAAAACAATCAAGTACTACGCAATAAACCAAAAACTTATTAATAAAAAAGACAAACCTATGGTAGTGTTATGAAGAAACCCAAGAAAAATAAGATTCGACTATTTTAAGGCATTTGGAAACACATCTCAGTAGTTTAATACCTGCTAAAACTTCTGAAGATTTGGGCACCTTGAAAACATCTGACCAGAAAATTTTGAATAAAATAGGATCCATTTTAGGAATTCTAATCCAATCTAGATCACAAGAAATGAATTGCGACATATTTTTTTGTAATACAATGCAATTGCAATGATGTAATGACTTATTGAAAGCCTTGCACAAAACAAAAATACTTGGGCAGTATCAACAATGACTGTTGATCATCAGAACTAAACAAAACCAACTAGACTTTTTTGCCTTCTCCATTAAGAAGCGTATCGTGATATTCTCAATTTATCTCACAGTCGCTTGAGCTGAGAGGTCAACAGAAAAACAAACCCTCTTCTTTGGGCACACTTCTTCAGCTTTATCGCAAATCTATTCATGAATATTTCAAATTTAATTCTAAATAAGGTTGAGAAATTTTGGGCAAGTACGCCGAAAGCGTTCATAGTAAATGAATTAACCGGACTTATTTACCGCGACAATCAGTTGACTATCAGTCGTGAATAGTAGATGTAGATACCTCCCGTACAATAATTTTCCGTAAACCCTTATTGTGGGTGAGAAAAACTATCGGCAATAGCTGAATTAGCCGCTTGGTACTTACAACTTGCGCGGGCCGGATTGAAATACGCAGCGGGCCGAAATTGGCCCGCGGGCCGTAGTTTGGCGACCCCTGATTTACACAATCGAAGGCACGGCTTAGCTCACAGAAAATTCCAATATGAAATCCTTTGGAATTCAAGCCATTAATTAATTATCGTTGAATGATCAACCATGTTGATTTTTAGATAAAATATTATTTTTACTTAAGTGCCCAAGTAGCCTACTCAACATCGCGTATTCAGAAACTTTAGAAATACTTGAGGAAATTGTTAGTGAACGATAATTACGCATATTAGATTTAGACCTTTTTTGTATAAAGGTATTACCACAGACTCTTTAAGTGTATTTAAAAACGTACCGGTTTCGAAGATAAATTAATCCAGGTGATTCACGGAACCCGTCCATTAGAAGTTTTTGACTTTGTAATGATATCTCGATTTTGAAACTTCGGGTTAAGCATAGTTGACTATGATCTCTTTAGAAAAAACAATTTCATCTGTTTCGCACTTCCGGTTACATCAAAAGTCATGTCATAGTAGATGTTTTATAAAATTGGCTTTAAAATTCCTAGTAGAACCTAAAAATCCACTAAAAAATATAGATTTCTATTTAAAATATCAAAGTTGGTCATGACTTTCAATGTAACCGGAAGTGCGACATAGATGGAATTCTTTTTTATAAAGAGATCATAGCCAACTATGCCTAACCGCAAAGTTTCAAATCTAGATATCATTGCAAAGTCAAAACCTTTTAATGGAAGGGTTTCGCAAATCACCTATATACACTGATATATTTTTTTTTAATAAATGAGATAGTACACCATCCGGACCTGCAGTGGATTTACTTTTTATTTTCCTAAATAAATCACGTACATTTTCATCGTACACCATAGTATACATACTAGAGGAAGTAATATGTTGTCGTTTGTTAGCTGATTGTTTACAGCAATTTGAGATATAATATTATGTACCTACAGATTCAACGAAGAAGTTATTAAATATTTAAGCAATTTCTTTAGGATCATTTATTGTATTGCCCCTCATCTTTTGGTACTATATTTTCAGATTCCTGAGAAGTGCCTGAGAGTTTATGTATAATATTCCAGGCAGTTTTGACAAATTGGCTTCATTAATTTTACTTGTAAAATAATTATGTTTTGCCTTTTTCAACAGTTTATTGTGTTTATGCATCTTTTCTAAGAATATTCTTTGAAGGCAGGGTATCTCTTTTGAAGTACATACAAATCCCTAATATAATTACAAGAACGCTCTACCCCCTTAGTAACCCATTTAGATTTAGGATTTTCTTAAAGCAATAATATACAGGGTATTCCACGTAAGTGGTTCATTAAAAGTTTATGTTGTTCTATTATTTACTTATATTTGAGATTTTGGCACTAGTATCTGTTCGATTGGAACTATAAATGCAAAATACCTTAACCGAAATATCACTTCCGGTTGACCGGAAATGGATGTCAACTTTGTTATTTTAAATAGAATGATCTAATTTTTTATTCATTTTTGGATTCTGAACTATAAATACGTCAGTTTTCATTAGCTATTCCTATAGCTACATGTTGCCGTTTTTGAGTAATTTAAGTTTTTCTTTTTTTTAGTTATAATCATTGCATCATTGAGAAATTAATATCTTGGTTAATACTGCAAGTAGAGACTCCAAATTTGCTATGTTATGAATGTAGATATTACTCTAAGAAACGGTAAGCATACTTTACATTCTAACATACAGGGTGTTCAAAACTGAGGAACAAAGTGACATATTTTCAAATATAGAAAACTCAATTTTTTTTAATAGAACACCCTGTATTTTAATTCGGAATTAGGAAGTAAATATCATCCCCTAATCACTTTATATGAGTATTCCCTATACCTATTTTAATAGATTTTTGAGATATGAGCGACTTTTTGTTAAACAGACTAAGTAGCCCTATCTTTTTAAATGTTTGTAGCTGGCTCTGAAATGATTCACGTCAAATTCATGTATTATTTTGAATACCATACAAGAATGTCTGTTCGAATAGTCATTTCTATTAATATTGCGTTGTACGAAAGTGTTAATTACAATAATATACATAAACACTTTTGGTTAGTCAATGAATTTGACATTAATCCCATTCAGAGCCAGCTACAAACACGCAAAGATAGGGCTACTTCGTCTGTTAACAAAAAGTCGTTCATATCTCAAAATCTATTAAAGATAGGTATAGGGAATGCTGATATGAAGTCATAGGGGATGATATTTACTTCTTAATTCCGAATTAAAATACAGGGTGTTTCTATTTAAAAAAAGAATACTAGTCTGTTTTACAAAAAGTCGCTCATATCTCAAAATCTATTAAGATAGGTATAGGGATGCTCATATAAAGCGATAGGGGATGATATTTACTTCTTAATTCCGAATTAAAATACAGGGTGTTTATTTAAAAAAATGAGTTTTCTGCATTGAAAATATGTCACTTTTCTCTCAGTTTTGAACACCCTGTATGTTAGAATGTAAAGTGTGCTTACCGTTTCTTAGAGTCATATCTACATTCATAACATAGCAAATTTGGAGTCTCTACTTGCAGTATTGACCGAGATATTAATTTCTCAATGATGCAATGATTATGACTTAAAAAAAAGAAAAACTTAAATAACTCAAAAACGGCAACATGTAGCTATAGGAATAGCTAATGAAAACTGACGTATTTATAGTTGTAGGATCCAAAAATGAATAAAAAATTAGATCATTCTATTTAAAATAACAAAGTTGACATCCATTTCGGTCAACCGGAAGTGATATTTTGGTTAAGGTATTTTGCATTTATAGCTCCAATCGAACGGATACTGGTGCCAAAATCTCAAATATAAGTAAATAATAGAACATCATAAACTTTTAATGAACCAGTTACGTGGAATGCCCTGTATAAAGCTATATGAGTATACTGTAGCACTTCTTTTCTTAGTCGCGTGCAAAGAAACTGTGCAATGCCAACAATGCAGCAAATCCAGATAAAGCAAACCAAGATATAATATAGTATATATAATATACCTAATAGTTTGTGTTAAACAAGATGATACCCCGAAAGTATTTTTTGAAGCTTCAATAAAAAAATCTTGAAATTTATGCTTGTTTATCATTCTACTGTATAAATATACCTACGTAGAAGTTAAAGCATTCTTTATGGTATTGTAGAAAATTTTCTTATTCAATTAAAGCAATTTAAAAAAAAAAAAGTGTCATCAAATCCACATTTTTCCTTCTATGTTATCCTGTAGATTTACTATTAACATATTATAAATTATTGTCAAAAACCTAACGAGGATGACACTATGAATTATTAACGTTTGTTATCAAATCTACATTTCCAATGGTAATTTATTTCACTTTGAATTTAATAATTATTATTATCTTCAACCCGAAGCCTAAAGTCATCTATCTGTCTACCTCTCACATAACTTAAAAATAAAATGATATAAAAAAAATGGGACGAAGAACCAGGTAGGTCGAAAGCGGGGGGTTGTGACTTCTCCACTCTCTTATGACTCCATTAATACATAATCACGTCATAATATAAAATAAACACAAGGTGTGTCCCGCACTGACCCCTCAGAACCGTCCAGGTACATAATAAGCTGGAAATTAAAACATTACTCGGCCTCTTCTATGGACTCTCTAGGTTCGTAAATCATGCTGCTAATGGGCGGGCATCGGACGGTCGCTTCCAACAAACAGATCGGACCACCCGGCTACCATCCGAAAGTTCTCCGTTGTCCCATATCGAGCCGCCAAAGTTCCGAAAAGAACGCACGATGATTGGAGGAAGAGACTTACTATCCGACACTGCGTCCTATGTATAACATTATTGTTTTTCTCGGATGTTGGTTTCTTCTGTCTTAAATTAGCGGACAGTCAGCGTAAGAGGAGAAAAAGATTACACGGCAAGATAAAGACGAGGAGGGCACTGGTATCTATCTAAGTTTTTGCCAAGCCGATGCGGCCAGATTTCGTTTTTCAGTTGATGCTTTCATCTGTGCCGGCGTTCGCTTTTGTTCTTAGTGAGGTTCTAATTTATTTCGCTTCTTTTTTAACGAAATAAAACGGATAAGAAGCCTTTGTCTTCATCTTTATTCCAGCTGCTTTGTACGGGTAAAATAGAGATATATAGATTTATGTTAGAAAAACTGACTTGAGGGCAATAATTATGTGTAATGAAATATTATTAACGTGTTGAAAAGTAAATATAAGTCGCAAAAACTAGCTTATTAATACAAAAAAAAATGCTGTTATAATTTTTTTTTTAAATTGTTAATAATAAAATATTCGCGGACAATAATAATCCTAGGAATTATGGATGTTAAGGGTGACGTGTTTAATTGTATAATTATGGAAGGTGTTATTTAATGTTAGATGTGTTGATTTCTATTTAATATCCTCTTATTTAATTATATAGTTATTACCAAGGTGAATGATAGGAAAAGGTCCAATTTCTCACAAATTCTTTAATATCGTACAACCGGTTTCATCTACTTAAAGAACATCATTTCAGGTAAGCAGAAGAAGTCCAACAAGAAATTAACATTATATGATTAATTACAATTGAAGTTACAATGAAAAATAGAATGGATGAAAATGTGTAAATTAGTGTACAAAAATAATTAATTAATAATTTAGAAAATGTATAAGGAAAAAAATATATAAAGATAAATTATTGCAATACTTACAATTATAAAACAATTTAAAAATAAGTTAAGTGATAAAATAGTGAAAATTGAATTGTATAACTAAATAAAATTGTATAATTAACACACATTTTAAACGGACAAACTACATCTAAAATAAGACAATAAAGATAAAATGTATTTTTAATCAATGACTGCAGCAAGACGAATGATCCAATTTTTTTTTTTATAAGTAAATAAATTAGTGGGAAAATCTGGAAAAACTCAGCTACGCCATCTACATGTAAAAGGTAAAAGATCAAAGAGTTAAAAGAGAAAAGTAAAGAAAGGAAACTGTAAATACCATATATGTAACCTAACTACCTATTATCTTTCTAGTAATGTTTTGAATGTCGGATTAGAATCGAAAATAATCTGTGCATTGAGAGAAACTTCTTTACCCTCAATTTGATGCCTTACAATTTCTAAAGCTTCCAAGTTATTTAGAAAGATTCCAGCTTTACGGGTATGCAAAATTTGAAAACCATTTTATATGTCAAAAGTATGTTTATTGTCTTCAAAGTACTTTCCAAACAAGGACTTCCTCGTCATTCCACACTTGGAGCACCTCAGATGTTTTTTTTTACACTGATCTATATGATAACAAAAATACTCCAAACTGTGGTACTAGTAATGCTGTAAACTTCTCCTAGACGTATATAATACCATTAGAAAACATAATAAGACAACAGATAAACATAATAACAAAATAAGAATTAGAAATGTGAGTACTTTAGAAATTAGTTACAGGCAAAATAAGAAATATGTTAAATTACCATTTTATCCAAGTTTCCACGAAAGGTCTACAAAAAAATTTCTCTAAATTTAATCTTGACATAGCAACTACTTCAAATAATACTCTTAAAAATATTTTAGGTAACCCTAAAGATCAAGTAGATAATTTGGACAAATCAGGTATTTATAAAATATCTTGTAAAGATTGTGATCATGTATATATGGGGTAAACTAAAAGATCAATTAAAACGCGTTACAAGGAGCATTTGGCTCATCTTAAATTTAGAAGGTTTGACAAATCTAGTGTAAGCCCTACATATGCTTGAAGAAAACCATAAAGTTGACAATATAAAGTTAGCTAAAAACATAAACAACTATGTGCAATTAAATTGTTATGAGGATATGGAAATATATAAAAAAAAAAAACATATTTTAATGAATTCAGATTTAGGACCTTTAATTTCTTGTCTTTACGGTTTATTAAGTATGAGTAGTAGATTAGACGGAGTTAAGATTAGTGACTAGTTATGCATGACGGCAGTCAGCCATGACCGTGATCATTGTACCATGACCTTTTTAGGTATAAATTAGGGTTGTTTTAGTCTAGTTATTTAGTTCAGTGTATCTGCTGATGATGATAGCTTTGATATCGAAACGTACGTCCAGTTTAGTGCAGTTTGTGGTGAGGGGCCTAGGAGAAGTTTACAATATCTATATGATCTTTATTATTGATCAGTTGGTCTCTAAGGGAGTGTACGGTCCTGAAGGAGACATGAAAATAAGGCTTTAAAATATTTGCAATTTTATAAGATAAAGGTCCTATGTAGGGTATTGAAATAAAACATTTAATTAATAAATTACATAATAATTTATTTATGATATTATTACAAAAAATTATAAATAAAACTAGAGAGATTTCAATTTACGTTACGTAAACGGAATTCATTTTAAACACAGAAATGCTAGGCGGTTACAAACCTTGCTTCTTCACTTACAATTAGTGGTATACAGTACAGATTACGAACATAAATTGCGGTAAATTCAAAGATGAAATACTAAATATTTGAACATTATGAAAAGTAAGTAAGTTCAATATACGAGGAATATAAACTGAATGTGGTATGAACCAAAGAAAAATATTCATAGAATAAACGTCAGGAATATTTTTAGATTATTTTTTTTTTCTCTCATTCACTGATTGTATGAATATTCAAAGAAATATCATATATATTTTGAAATGGTGTTCACAGAATACAGAAGTAAAAAGTAAAAAGTACTACATATTTTGTACATTTGAAAACCATATATGCTTACTAACACTAAGTTGTGATGCAACACTTTCACTGAAATGTATTTGCATATGAATACAATGACGTGATCTATATATAAAGTATGATGTGCATAAGACGCATACGCAGTTCATTGTAAAAAAAAAGAAGTAAAAACACCTAAAATTGACGTCAATAGATAAAATTCATATTTACCGACACGAATTTAAAATATTGATATAAATTTTACGATCTATGTACCACTGAATATTTCTCAAATTAGTTAAAATGGCAAATATATATACATGAATCGTATACATGAAATTCCGTTTTATCCTAATATTTCATGTGAAACTGCATTTTTTATGCACGAAATCAGAGAATCTCTCAGATGATTATTACTTTTAGTACATGGATTTTACATTCATTTTTCTCAGTGCAGTTTCCCCCTGGCTCTAATTCAAATTATACTAGGGCACTTTTGTTTGCCTCGGTGAATTATTCCAAACGCTTAATGCTCGGCTTACAAATGTGTAAGTAGTATAATTTCAAAGAGTAACACTACTGCGTTCAGTTGCATACATCCCTGGTGCATCGTTCGTAATTAATTTGATTTTATTCGAAACTTTGCGCTAGGAGCGTAAGTAATCTGAAACTTAAAGTAGAAAAGTCGACTGAAGTAGAATTAAATGAACTTTGATATTTATTGCAGTACCTAATGTGTATAATACTCAGAAAAATACGCATGCATCTTCAAATACGTATACATCACTAGTTCAGTGTTTGTTTAAATTTAATATTAAGGAGCTTTAATTTGAGATTGAGTATACAACATATATTTAACCATGAACTGCAACGAGCGATATTCACACAAAATACCCTACTTCCAGGAATAAAAGATAACAAACAGAAATACTGCGCAAACGGTAAACTGCACGGTTAGAAAGAACATAATAAGCTGCAGACAGAATACGTAGCGGTTGGTCGTATTGGGTTTTTCATTATCACCGCTGAGTCCGCATTTTAGCGAGTACTTGAGTATAAACACGAACAACGAGATTTACAAATGGAAAAGGCAAAGATGCTAAGTGCTTCTTACTATTACTACGAAGTACCGCAGTACGAATCGTATGTATACGCATTGCCACTAGTAAGTTAAGTAAGTAAATAAATACGTTGCTTTAAAATTCAAAGGATTTTTTCGAAAACAATAAAAAAACGACTTGTCTGGGGAGATTCGTTTGCACAAAAAATTATTTTTATTATGCAGTCGAATATGTTAAGCATAAATCTGAGAATTGTACAAATGTTGTTAACCGCGTATAAGCGATTTAATAATAATTTTCCTGTGATTGTGGCTTGCGGTCTATGTAATATCGCGATAAGTAAATAGAGACTTCGGTTTGCTAACCATATTAACACGCGCCTAAAAATATAAGGTTTATTTATTAAAACAGCGGAAGATTTCGTATAATATTTCAAACAATTTCCACTGGTGAACATATTGCAAAATGTTGGGAAATAAAGAAAATGTATATGTAATAAAAATGTAATTAAATGCTATACTACATGCGTTGCATTATAAAAAAATCTAAGTGGAAAATTAATAGAAATACTTTAGTGATTAGCACGAAACGTATTTATTGCATCAATTGGTAATTTAAATAATACTTTCTATAAGACCGTTTTCAACACTCGTTTATAGTAACGGCTATTAAACTAGTGTTAGGCGAATGAAATGAAAATATCATTTGCTAAGAATATACGTTTCTTTCGCGAGAGATTTTATTATTACTTGGTCTTATCGAATTAAAAAGTCATTTTGGCACGTGACTCCTTTGGGGCGCCAAACTGACTCTTTTTCATTCAGTATATGATTGTATGTAAAACTTGAGATGTGAAAGCTATGAAAGTGGATTTATACACTCGGAGGAGCACTGATGACGCTTGGTAGGCAGAAACTCGGGTCTTTTTCCCTTTCATTGCTCTTATTAGTATGGTGACTCCTACAAGAGGCCATGAGCCTCGCCTGGTGGCATATTCTATCGGTTCATTGTATTTAGGCATTTTTTCTTTGATATTAAATGATCATTCAATAACATAAAATTGAAATTTGTGACATTTTAAGCTTCGTGGATACTAGAAGCGCATCATATAATTCAACATGTAACGTAGCATGTATGCAAAACGGTTTTGATTGTATAGTAGGTACAACAACCAAGGGGAATTAAGTCCTGATAAAAAGTTGTTAAGTGTTCGATTTCTTTAGATCCATAAACTTACCTACAAATACGTAAGTACTATGAAGAAAATGCGGTCTAAATTGTTTATAATAAAGTTCAGGAGCCTGTCAAAGTATGGACGTTATAAGCAGGGTTTACTACAAAAGTTATATCCCTTATAACGAATAGTGCGTTATGTACATTAGTATTCCCGTCTGAAAGATTGGCTAATCATGCGTTCGCTATGTATTTCTCGAGTCACACATTCAAAGGTACCGGTCTGAAGGGAAACTGCGGTGGTATATATTGAAATTAGTACAAACGAATAGTTGTTGATAAAATCGAGATTCTGACGCGGAAACATCCTATTTTTCTCACAACTGTTTCTTTACACTAACTATCGCTGCCTCTTTCCCTGAGGTCGTTAACTTTCAATGTATCATGACTGTACATATGTAGCTTAATTTATTGGGGACAATGGTAAAGAAAATATCTAAACTAAGAAAACAAAACGAAGCATTGTATCCATGAATGCTTTTCGTTTCTCTAAAGTCTGACGAATTGGATGATTAATGGGGAATTGTTTGCTTGTTAATGTTTGAATCAAAACATAGGGGTGGTTAGATTGCTATATTGGGATACGCGCGCTTTCTTGAGTTTATGGCACTAAATCGCTGGATTACTTTTTAATATTCTCGACGTTGTAGAACAGAATGTTTCTATTTTAAGGACATCATTGCGAGTGATCTCCGTGAAAAATGATTGTCGACACATCTTTAACAAACTGCGGGTGTGTTTCTACATTAAGTAAAAAGAGCTTTGCTTAATTCGTTGTAATCAAATGAAAACGGCTTCTTAAAGTCAGAAATATTTCAGGTATCTGTTCATTATAACAGATTTCTTATTATATTCATTGTGCATGTGACTATATGACTACACAATTAAAAAATGTATAAAATTGCACAGTTGCATATTTTATTCTGAATATGTTGCAAAGACAAGTCTAGTACTGAGCATCACTGCTAGCAGATGTTAAACAAAGTTAAGATAGATCGAAACAGAGAAACGAGTAAGATAAAAAACTTTGGTCTGATTCATCACGATACATATTTAGTAAATCGGTTTTTATATTCTGTGTATCAGTATTAAGAACCGATTTACTGAATGGTGAGATTAGTCATCCGCAATGCGTCAAAATTCTGATATAGTACCGGTATAAAACCGGTATCATTCTATATTTAAGTAAAGGTATACTGGTATTTAGTTTAGTGCTTTTATAACGCTAAGAAGATATAAACGAAGAATACCGGTATGATACCGGTATTTTGTGCTTCGGTGGAAGTCCCTGATCAATACAGAATTAAATGTTTATTACTTGAATATATGCGGTAACTTATTGCACCGTAAATCGTATGCAAAAAGGTGATAACCCCATTTTATCGCATACCATCAGCAAATAATGAAACACACGTCTGCTACGATTCACATGTCCGATAATTTGTGTTTTATATGAGGTTATTTCAAAGTAGCAAAATTTGTTTTAAAATATAAAATATATTTGAAATACCAGATAGTCAACCTAGAAGTGAAATACATAAACAACGAATCGGGTTCAAAAGAATCAGATAGCGGATCCGGATCCGAAGATCGGATAGTGTTCCAAATATCTGGTTTGTGGATCCAGATGAATATCTAAAAATGGATCCGGATCGCAGAGGTTTGAATATACGGACACTAATTAAATAATGACTGATTAACTAATCAAAGTGGTTAATCGGCTAAAGCAGTTAACCGGTCTTGGCCGGTAACCGATTATCCCATTATTGGGATGTCGTTGATGAAATTAATAAACGAACCCTCAAACTTATAAAAATCACACTTATTTTGAACACCTACGTAATACATATACCTAAAGTAGCTGATTTCCGTATTTCGGATACCTAATGTAACGAAATAATCTTTTAACCAAGATATTTGCAAATGATAGGTGATAGAGAATACTGATATAAATTCAGCTTTGTTTCGCAACGTGATATTGGCAATGTCATTTTTGGTCGTCGACGACTGTTTAGTTGTCTAGCACATGAAGAAATTATTGCAAGATGTAGCAATTTCTTCTGATATTGATTAGCTGCTACAAACTGCAAACGGTAGTGGTTGAGCACGTTTATTTGTTAGGAAAAGGAACAACACGTCGGCGTCGCACAGTGATAGTCCCGCTTGCATTCGTACGGCGAAATAATTGTAATTTACCAAATTTTATAAATTGCCTAATTTACATTCTATATATGTTGGTATAACTATCAACTCAGAAATTTTGGGAATATCAAGTCTCTGTGGTTTATTTGCTAGTATTAGTCAATTTACTTGAAATAGGCGTTTGAGTTGTATAGTAAAATAGAGGTTAATAATTGCAGATATTTGTATCTTCCCGAATTTATTAAATATGGTAGACCTTTTTAAAAGTGAACACGTAATTTAATTCGTCATTTATTGAAATATCTTAACGTTGTAGTTGGTTTAATTTGTGCTATTATAAAGCTCAAAAACTGTTTGTTCGAGGTGGCTTATAAAAAATTGCAGACATTTGCAGGTGCAAAATAAAGTGCGTCCGAGTGCAACCGTTAGTGTTTTAATTTCTTTTTGGATGAAATGTCCATTGCAGTTAAACATAGCGTTTTGCTTACGGAGTAGCATAAACACAAAAAATTAAGAAGATCTACGCTGGTACATAAGCTTAAAGCAGTATTTACGAGAGATTATAAATAAACAAGAAGTTAACACATTACCAGCTAAAGTTATAAAAAAATATGGAATTCCGTTGGAAAGCAAGTTCTCGCAACGCAAAAGGATTTCTAGCAAGAAATAAATAGTAGTTAAATCAGGAAGTAGAACTTGCTGGTGCTACTGGTAGTAGCAACAAAAAAATCCATCCACAACAAAACAATTGGTAGGCCACAAAAAGCATTTGATGAATGTATTTACGCGAAAAAAGGTATGATATAATATCAACGGCAGAATTAAGTTTTTGCAGCTGAACTCTTTTGAGAAAGAGTAGTAATCGTTCGACATGAGTGTTGCATGATGTTACCTCAACCAGTCCAAAGCGTGCAAAAAAAAGTACAAACTGGCTTACAATCTTTTTAAGAAAAGTGGCAACAGTTCCACGAAATACACCGAAGAAGAAGCGTTATTGTTAATTATTAACGGTAAACTAAGCCGATACCAATACCAATTAGTACAAAAGTAGTACAATAGTATATTTAAAATCTAGTGTTACAATGATGTTTGTTGTAATGCGAGATACAAGTTTGAATCACACAAGTATTACAACAGTCATTGTCACACGTCGGTTTCATACTACGTACTAGGAAGTAAAACAATTCGTTTATTCATACCAAACAATATTTCTATTCAATTCGCCCGACACTACATTAAACTAGAATAAGATTTTTTTACAGTAAAGTTTCAAACTTTGAACCCGTAATATGTACATGGGAAAATTGACCATTTCCTCTTTACAATCGAATACGCAACGTTTGTTCCATATGTAAATTAATTCCTCCGTACGTCTAGTAATTACCCATACCATTACAAGCAATGCATTATTATCACTGCGTTGTTTATGCGCTCGCCCAGCAATTACGAACGAAAAAATCAAAATTGTGACATTAGCGTTGCAAATTATGATAAATTATTTATTAATATGGCAGTTCTAAGCAGCGCGATTTGCAATAGCCTATTTAGTTCGCCAGTTAATATTTTTTTCTATCTATCTGACTATACCGAGTGTTGAAACTAAACGTGAAAAATCCGCCTCCGTCGTTATTTATATTCACGTATTTACCTCAAACGCTTATAAGACAGAAGGACGTAAACGTTGGCAATCAATTATAAGGGAGATAATAATAAACAAGATTAACAGTCTGGTCGTGCATTGTTCGCGACGCTAGCTTACCGCAATACGTAATTGAATCGTTTATGCAGTTAATTTCATCACAATCGCGTTAACGGCATGAAATATGTCCTGATGGAAAGTCGTTTCCAACCATTATTTACGCCATAACGACGCGGCACAGCATCTGCTGATACATATTAAACGTATTGCTTCAGTATTTTCTTTTATTCATTGTGAATTAGTTACCTGGAAGCGTGAAGTACTAGCGTTCATAAAATATTACGGTGTGAGAAGTAAGCTTGATGTCGCTAGGATGCCGTTAGAAAAATGATATAAGTGTTATTAGTGTAGGTAAGTAATTACATGGATCTCAGTGGTCAGACTTTAAACGCGTAATGATTTATTTGGACGGATTTACTACAATTATAATTCAAGCAACGACTTTCACGAGCTAATGGTGATATTCTGAGCAATAAGTCGTAACTTCGTAACTTCATAAATTTTCACCTTATAAAAAGCATAGATGTACTTATAGAAAGATTTATTCTGTGCAGGTTTCTGCTAGCTTTTATACTATGCAGGATTTCTGTTGTGGGTACCGTCTGACATGGAGTCTCCGGAAACATTGCAGCCTCTTGGCTTTTCGTATTTAGTCCCCCATTTCTTTTACCCATTCAATTAAACCAGCTATTTTAATATCCTAGTGTCCTGTAGTAATAACAGGTCTCTGAGTGGTTGACTGTTGGCTTACCAAAAATTGCTTGTCTTTTTGCATTCAGAGCCTCGCAGAATCGTGGTAAGTATTTTCTGCCATGCCAATACAGTTGATGTCTCCAGTTTCGATGCAGTATCCATGTATAGATCTCCGAAACAAACTACAAACGGTAGTATTAATCTAAAAGATTCTTTTCAACAAAACGTAGAACCAGTTCAGAATTAGCAGGCGCATGCGCAGATCGAAATGGTTATTCCAACAGGAAATATATTAGAATCAGGATCAGAAAATCATCATTCCAACAGATTACGGACTCGTGTCAGAACCAGTTCAAGAACGATGAAATCACTACTTGGTTCAAGACAAGAACAACTAGAACTGATATGCGCAATACATAACGTATTAACATGTTGATATGTTTGTGGAGTTTTGTTTATTAGGTACTTGTACTCAAATATTTGTTAAATAAACAGCAAAATTGTAAATATTAATTGTCAACAAGCATCAAGATATTAACCTGCCATGTTTGTAATCCAAATAGGTTAATATTTTTAACAGCTGATTCTAAGTTCTGAAAATTAGTTCTGAACTAGTGTGGTGAAATCGCTACAGCCACGGGGCTATGGCCCACCATTGCAAATCACAAATTTTAGTTAGCAATAAATCAGGCAATAAATTACTGCAAGTTGAGCTAAACTAATTCAAAGCTTTGTAAAATTAATAAAACAGGGAGAAGGGAGGGAGAGTTGGCCGGAGATTGAATGGTGGAGCCCACCATTCAATATTGTCACGGGCCGCCACTGGTTCTAAGTACGTTGTTGGAAAGAACCTTAACATGCATTGATGAATGCAGGTCTCCGCTGCTATCAATTATTTTCTCTTGCTTCGGCCTTTTACTTACTTCTTTCTCATTTAAGTTCATTGTAATCTTTCTTGTTATTTCATTTTCTTTTTTCTAAGTTTCTATTTTAAATTATTTCCGCTGCGTTCTTAATTTACACATGTCTAGAAAAGGTGTAAAATAATTGAATGATATCACTCGGGCAGCAGTGTTACACAGTAAGGGTTGTACAATTGTTTTTGCAAATAACTAGGTTATAGTTTATAGGTTAACACTAGAACCGCAATAGCATGACCTTTTCGATCTCACAATTTGACGTCCTTAATTTTTTTCTTTTGGGGAAAAAAAATTATATTTTCATTCTCCTCATTAACTAGAACGAGTTCATACCCTTAATGACCCACGCCCAAAAAAATGTCGCCAATAGAACTACTGAAGGTCTTTTCCATTTGTTCGAGCATTTGATAAATTGAACTATTTAGTTGATTAAATTAAAGGATTTAGTTAATTTTGAAAACTTCTAAATTTTTTGCGGATTATGTAGGTATATATTTCCCTTTATTTTCTTTAGCATTTAGAAGCATATTTTTAATTTACATTATAAGAATCCCTTTTTTTCTTTTTCATATTCAATTTTAGTGCACTATAAATTTGTATGTATTGTATTGATTGTTATCAGAAATATATTTGGTATAGGTACAAAATCTCAATATTTCTTCCCACATTGTTTATTATACAACCCGAGTATGGAAAAGAATAAGTAATATTTAGTTCTGGATATTATGAATATTCATAAAATATGTGCTGTAACACGAATGGGTTGCAATATTATCGGTAAAAGTGTTCCAAGTAGCAATCTCTGGAATGATGTTTACTCCGTAAGAGCGTACAAGTTAATGCCGAGATCGAGCGTAGCTAAAAGTCGATCCTTAGCCTGGTTTCACACATAGACGACATCCGGCTAAACGGTACCGTTTATGCGGTTACAGGATAAAAGTCATATGGGAGCGTTCACATGAATGTGAAAGATGAACAGGAGCTCCTGTCACTGTGTACGCGGTGACAGACGAACACCGTGTATGTGTGAAAGGCTTATGAAGAGGGGTAGTGCATCACACGATTTCCTTAAAATCAGTATGACTTGATATGTGTGTGTGTTCGTCGCAATAGAGAATGGTACATGTCGCACAAGTTCGCGATCTGACTAATACGGCGCTGCTGTACCACGCCTGTTACTTAGTAACGAGGCATCGGCTACCAATATTCGTTCATTGCGCATGTGACGTAATGTACCATTCTCTATTGCGACGAACTCTAGCTGATCTTGTATGGAAACCCGCATTCAAGATGGTACCGTTTTATACCTGTATGTTAAATAAGCTAAATAAGAATGTACTAAAACAGGTTATTTTGCAAATAATTTTGTTGTGATTTAATATGAATTATAGTGCATAATTTTATTTCAAAATGAAAATTGTCTAATCAAAGAACGTAATAGTAAAATCGGTAAGAACATACATACTTAATGTTGAACGCTGAACTGAAGATTGGAGATAGCGGGATTATTAAGGATATATAAGCCCTTGGACTTACCTGAAAACAAAAAAAAAACGTTAAGACCTGTAATAATCGTTTTAATGATTTGTGCATTTAGTTGTACAATATACGTATAAATCAACTACTTAAGTAATAAATCCTTTAGGCAAAGTCTTAATTTTTCGCTTTTCCAAAAATAACATCAGATCCATATATGAGGGCAGATCAGCCAGATCGTCCAAAACCACGAGTGCGTATTAACTACATCTGCTTGGCTAAATTCTCGCAATAGCACCTACTTTGGGTAATTAGAGTAGACAGAATTGCTTTAGTTAGAGTACTAATGGCAGAGTAACATCCATCTATAAATAATATCGGAAAGGTCTACACTAATGAGAAGTAGTACTAGATTTTTAAATTCTTTGATACGAACCGCAACACAAAGGTAGTGTTGCAAAATCAAAGTGAGTTGCCTATTTAAACAAATTACCTTTCAGATGAATTTTCTATTCTTTTGTCCAGGCTTACATACCTTTCTGGTAACGACTTACGTTTGTTTTTCTTTACGCTCTATTGAGCTTATAGAATTTCCTCAGTAAACAAAAATCACAGTTCCCGTTCACATAATCGATTTTAATGGCATGTGCTAATCTTTCCCGCATTGAAATCTATGCAAATTATCAGCATACCGAACGAGCAGGAGATAAATACTTTTTCGGGGTGTATACCTATCGTATTGAAAGCGTGGGCCGTAACAAGCGTCGCGAACAATAATCGATCGACCTCTCGGGCCGGCCCTATCGTACGCCACTGATACGGACACAATGCAACTTATTGTGCAGGACGCCGCAGGTCCATATTTTAGAGGCGAATTCCGTAGATAATCGATTCGATTTTCTCATGTTCACGCTCACCTCCTTTTCCATATGCGTATGTATTCTCATAGTGTGTACCGAAGGACGTGCCGAAATCATTTTCGCGACCAACTTTGGCTTAGGTGCGCTGGCTATGTAGGCGAACTCCAAATATTTGTTCGCATCTAGCTCACTGAAGTTTACCATTATGGATGTTTCTACTTAAACTTTCTATGTTGTGCTTGCCTCTCGGTTTGTGTTTGGAAATTCGATTTAAACTTATTTCAGAAGTGAGCATTGCAATGGTGCACCTCTTCCCGTGAGCATTCATCGAGATTACGAGGCTTAATCTAATAGTATGTACTCGAATTTACTTATAAGCGGATTGGAAGCATTTCTGATCAAATAAGGATTCCTTTAAGCCATTTTTGAACAATGTACTTAAACAGATATAATTATATTTTTAAAAAACGCATACATCTGGTGGTAATTATTTTAAATTTTTAGAAGGAAATACATCTTTTAGTGTGTACAGATCAGGATCAGATATCTATACAGTGTGTCCCCGGATGGACTGAACAAGAGGGATTTTCTTTTATTTGGAACTTAAGAACTTTTAACAGCTGAGAAATTACAAAAACACGCTTGAGCTAAAGAAAAAAACATTTTGTTTTGTTAAACTTTGTATACTCCAACCCCTACACACTTTCAGCTCTACGTACATATTCTTTAGTGACAGAATTTACTGAAGAATACTTATTGTTTAAGTGCAATTAATAAGTTGTTAATTAATAAACTGTAGAAGTAGCAAAATAATATGATCACTATTTATACCAATTATTTTCTTAATTTTCCCAATATCTCTAAAATAAACGAGATTTTAATAGTATAAGGGTTTATGACTAACAGCTTCTTGCGGGTTTCGCCGTGTATCAAAACTTTTGCTCGACGTTTCGCTGTTCATACTGACAGCTTCTTCAGGATAACTGAACTGATTCTCCATGGTCGACATTCTTCTTATATACGCCCCTGGTGCATCCAACCGTGTAGATTCCGCTCCACTGACCGTGACGTTCGTAGTAGGCTCTTCCACGTGTTGCTTAAGGTGGTACCCCTTCTTCTCTGTTAACGGTTTTATTCTTCTCTATTTCTATGGCTTCCCTGATGAGTCTTTCCCGTAGTTCTGTGGTAGTTATTACTTTTACATTCTTGAAATCCATTTTGTGTCGGTGTCGTGCATATTGTTCTGCCACCGTGATTGCTCGGTCCTTCTTATCTTGCGCCCTCTCGTGTTCTTTTATTCTTATGTCGATGGTCTTCCTGTTTGCCCGACGTAAGCACTGTCCGCATTGGCATGTTATCTTGTAGATTACTTCTGTACGCCCCTTGGGTATCTTATCCTTTGCGGTCGGTAGATACTGCTGGATCGAACGTTGCAGTCCCGAAGCGTACTTGTACGTTACGTTTCTCAAATTCGGCCCTACTTTTCGGTGACTCCTCCTATGTAAGGTAAACACCCATCCCTCTTCGTGTTCTGTAGTTGTCTCCAGTGTCGTCTTCTTTTTAGTGGCTCTCTTTATGTCGATGTCGTGTAACCATTCTTCTTAGTGCTTTCTCTCAAATGTATTCGTTTCACTGTAAGTCCTTCTTAAGTATCGTCCATTTATCGCTCGAATCTATATGCTCCTCCCTAGCTTAATTGGTAGAGCGTTCGTCCGGTAAACGAGAGTATGTAGGTTGGAATCCTGCGTGAGGAGAAAATTTTTCTTGGGAAAAAATCCTCTTAATTATTACAGTTGTTAGCAGAAATATATTAATTTGCTAATTTCTTACTGTAAAAAGACTCCAATCAATTTGTTTGAGTCAGCAAAGTACCGATGTTGTCTCAACAATATGAAAGTAATTGAACCAATCCAACATTTTTGCAGAGTTAAACTGTATTATTGTGTTAAGCCCATACTGAACTAAATAATTTGTTTGAATATATTAAACTTTCTAACCAAATATTTTGCTCGAATCAATAGTGTACATTTTTTGCATATATTTGAAACAACAAACGGCATGCTTGTTTCAAAGAAAATATGCTTAACAAAATATATTTGCTTGGTTTAAATACATATATAGGTTTTTCAGTGTGTTAAAAAAGACATTTAAATGTTTATTTCAGAATTGGTGATTTTGAGACAAGACATTTTTTTATCAAGAATTACATTGTTGTTCCAAATAATTTTTTTCATGTCTTGTTCAGCCCATCCGGCGCACACTGTATATTATCCAAATTACCCAGAGAAAAAGAAATTGTCAATCAATAAAATATTTAATGACCCAAGCAAGTGGCTTGGTTAGGTATATGTGGGCGAACAAATATTTATTTCTTTTCATTAATTCGCTCAGTAAATTCGCAATCAGCATTACCTGGAAACTGGCACTTGGGAGTCGTCACACCACAAACATGGTGGTCAAGGAGGTGGTGTTTGATTTCAAATAAGTTATGTTACACTGTTGTTACATTGTATTTTCGTCCACCTGATGATGCCAGAGAGTGACAAAGTATTAACAATACTACAATAAAACACTAGTGTTATAATGACGTTTCTTGTAGTACGAGTACAAATTTTCAAGCATTCAAGTGTACGAGTATTACAATAGTCTTTGTGACACGTGATCTTTTATACTATTTTTTTTCTATTTCGCATTAATTTACGTTTATTTATTATTTAAAATGGAATTTCTTATTCACAGGTAATTTAAATGTTTTTACGTTTGTGACACAATTCTTGTGTCATGCGCAATTCCATGTAAAGCCAGCCTATATAAAAATATCAAATGTCAAACCGTGAGTTATACTACTAAGCTACAAAGTGAGACTTTGTGACACGGTTCTTCGGCAAAACAGTTACACAAGTTCGGTTTTCGTGGTTTTCCTTGCTCATACACTGAGAGAAAGATTAGCTGCAATTTACTAAATTTTAGTTAACTGAATGCATGTTAATATATGATGAAATAACCTTTTTCATTTCTTTCAGTGGGAGGAGAGTGCTAGACCTATAAAGTCGCTTCATGGAGCGACTAATTAGATCCGCAATTGTAATTAGGTAATGGTTGATTAGTATAAGAGACCACTGGCATGTTAGGAACAATGCGATAATTAGAGTAGGTAATCCCATGTAATACCTTTGAGTGGAGCATGGGGTTTAAGGAAGTATTGTTGTTACTTTAATTTATCAATAAATGGTGGCGGATGGTTGTGAAATGACGGAATGATTAAAAATGAAACCTTTAAAGATAATTGCAGACCAATCACTCACAAAAAAATTGTGAAGTCAGAATCTATTTTTGGAAGTGCTTTTTGAAAGTCAATTTTACTTATAAACTTAATTGAGAAAATTTATTTCTAAGCATCGATATAGCCGTTAGAAAACAGAATCATATGTTGCGGGGTTCGCTCGCTCTCAAGCGTAAAGGTTTTGGATCGAAATAATTTAGTTCAACACACAAAATTTTGGATGACACTATATATTTGATAACACAAATAAAAAAACATTCAAGATAGAAAAAATAAATAAACACAATGAATTACAATAAACAACTCTTAACATGGGTTACGATGATGTGATAACTTGCGTACTTAAATACTAAATTAAACTATTAATTATGATCTAATTTCGAAATATAGAGATTTGTATTGTGTGATAGGATTTTAGAAAAAAAAAATGAATGACTAAAATAATGAAATATTAAATTTTGGTGCAAAGAGAATAATAAAATTAAAATATGCCACTTAGCTGGTAGATGTCTTGGAGGGTTGGTGTGATTGCGTTCGTGAAAGTGGTTTGAGCGCGTTACGCTGATGTCAAGGTGTGGTCCCCCTTTCGGAGACAACGATCTAGATTTGCTCTCCCTAATTACGGTAGTTCGTTCACCCTCTTGGTTTCACTCAACGCCAAGATAACACTAGTACTGGTGGTAGATAGTAGATAATAGATGGTAATAAATAGTAGTAAATAGTAGGCCGTAGATAGGATCGGATTACTAAACTGATAAAATTAAGAACAAAAGTCCGCTTACCAGTGACCTAAGATGACGCCATTTACAAAATGAAATGCCGGCTCGACGCTGCTGTTTCAAAACCCTTTTCAGGAATATCGATGCAATGGACACAAAACTCCTAACACCCCAGGTAAACGCAACAATAATGCACTCGATACTAGAAGTTTCTCGCGCGACAAAATCCCACAACGTGGTAATATAAATTTAATTGCACGGAGCAACTTGAACAGCGTGTCTAAGATGGTGTGCGAGCCTTGTGCGTCTCCCTTACTTAGCTAGCGAAAGGGCCGAAATCGGAAAATACCACGTGAATCAAATGTCACTGACAAACTCACAAAATGCGGAGTAATTTGCACAAAAGAAAAGGTTTTAATGAATGAAACTTGAACTAACAACTGAAGAATGAAAAGCAAATTTAACTGACAATGAATTACTAATTAATTTGGAAAGAATAACGAAAATGAGATATTAAAGTTTGCTATCGCGGTAAGATGCGTTGTGACGACCAAGGAGTTCGCAACCTCACTGCTAGATGGCGTTGCAGGGTCTAATTCTTAAATCAAATGAAATAAAAATCTTTAAATAAAATCTAAAAATGAACGAATCGCAATCCAACGGCAACACATAAGAATAACTTAAGAAAATATAAAAATTAGAGAATCAACTCTTATAAATATTAAAAAAAGGACAACAGAAAGACAGAAATATCTATTTTGAATCAATTTTTTTTTGTTCATTTCACTACCAAAACCATCATGTGTTTAAAAGCAAAGGAACCATGTTCTGCATTTTCTTTTGAAATACACTATATTAAGGAAAGGGAATACCTTTTGTTGAAAAAGTATTGTTTTAATTTAAGGTAACGTTTTTCTATGAGGATGGCTACAGAAGAACTTTGCTCTTTGTTTGGAGCAGTATAAATTATTATAGAGATTCACCCAAAGCCATTTTTGTATTGAAGTAAGACTTTTTTCTTAATTTAATGAATCTTATTTAATAAAATCCGCTCCCATTGTTGTACAGGAGAATCAAAAACCTATCTGCATACATTTCAATAATTCCTGCGCTTGTTTGCCGGGTCTTCACCGTTTTTTGGCGGACATCCCCTCGCGCAAAACCGACGCGGATTCCTGATTAATTCCAGCGGCGGCGAACGAAGCGGGCTCGCCCGAAATAAGTCCGAAACAAATGGCTTGAATTTAAGTCGTGTCTGACGCGAATTCGTACCCGTAATATGCAAACATAATTCATATTTATGGAACTAATCTGGCCGCATTAGGCGAGCTTAAAGACGGGTAAAAATGGACGGGAAACGAAACCTCAGAAATTTAATGGCGGTTTCTGGTGGTATTTCGCGAGATATCCGAAACGCGTTTATAGGCAATGGAATTTCTTTTGTTAATGACGGCTACCTTTTCTCTCCGTATACTTTCTGATTGTTCGATTTAATATACTTGCGCGAGTGTGAAAATAGATTTTAGTTTTTTGAAACAGGGGATTACTTTTTCTTTTGTTTCCACAAATAATCGCATTGTGGCCTCGTTCGTTAGAGTTATATGAGGAGCTTTGTTTTAAAACGCAGCTTTTCATACGAGTTTGGATTTGTTAAGGCAGATGGTGTTAGGAGCTTTTCCTAAATAGAAATCCATATAACGAAACACTATTAAACATAACGGAGTGCCTATTTCCCATATGCAATACGCAATAAAGTTTACGTTTTGTTTCAAAACTCCGTTCCTTTTAGCTACATTATGAAACAAAATGATGTTTTCAATTCGTACGTGTCAATGCGCAAGTTTGAACGGTACACTTAACGATTATACTCTAACAATGACTATACTATTGTCTCAGTTTGTCACGCATGTTGATTTGTGAAGATCCGTGCTTACAACAACAGAAAAAAAATATGCATGGACCAGTGCTGCTATTCCAGTATAATTCAGAAAACAGAAAGCGTGCTGGGAATGAGACACAAGGAACGACAAAAAACGACTAGGTTTGCACGAACTAGTACCTTTCAACCTAAACTCTCATTATCAAATACCTTAACTATTTTTCTAAAATCCGTACGATTTCTACCAACCATGCGAACTTAATGGAGCCATTTATCAAATTTATGTTCATGTGACTTAAGTTCTTTTGAAAAAAAAAAGATGAGCAACATATAGCGTGCCAAAACTGTTTTGCTGCGGCTTTACATCTTTTATAAAGACGGTAGCTAACTAATGCAAAAAAGATGAAGCACGATGGAGATCTAGATGAAACTCTTGGAGATCATCACCGGTTTCTATATTATTTTCCTAAGAGAAACGTAGTTTCCTAAGAATTGTTGAAAAAAAAAAAGTACGGAAACAGAAAATGTAGTGAAAATATAATCAAAAGCATTTTATCGTAATGATGTGGCAAAAAATAAGTCACTTAGACAAAGAAAGAAATCTTTAGAAGATTGATCGTTTCTGAAGAGGATTTAGGAAGGCAAATACAACCAAAAAAAAAAAAAAAGATATTGATAAATTATGTTATAGGTATTATTACTGTTAAGGGTAAAACAATATACTGGATACATTTGAGGCTGCTATTTTCTGTAAAAATTGATACATTGTAGTGGCAACAATGAAGAAGACAACGCTGAAGGAAATGAGATTTGTGATTATCTACGATAATAAACGTCTTTCTAGTTTGTTGCGTTGATGTTTAATTACAATGTCTATTCTCGCCCAAGCTGTCTTGTCGTGGATAAGAGCTAGCACAGGGTTCTACAACGATGCCAGTTGTTGCTTTCGGCTATTGAAAGCCCAACTGTTAAACCAAGTGCCGAAAGGGATGAGGGGTCTTGGCTTAACTGCACGGACCGAGAGAAGACAACCTCAACAAAAACCTAAATGGGGGGCGGAGTGGGGTGGCGGAGTGAGGTGGCGGACTAGGCTGATCGGATGCGTGTCTGTATAGAAGCCCACTCTACTAGTCCAACCTTGGGGCACCCCACTATATTTAGCCTTACCTCTGCATGCGGGGCTCTGTGGAGGTGGACCTTTTCTTGCCTAGCAACTCGTGGGATCAACCATAGAGGAAGGACGCTTATTAGCGGGACGACACCGCTAATACACTGGAATTGGAGCAGGACTTCCATAAGAAGCCTTCCACTTCCAAAGTGAGAGTACCTCACAAGGAAGAAACAAAGGGAGGGGCAAAGCGACTGGAGCAGATTGGGGAATACGATGGCATCCATCCCCTCTCAAATTGCGTAGCACTGTGCAACTCAAGAGCGTTGGGAGCACGTGAATTCGAAGAGGGAGACTTACCTAACTTGGGGCCTTCTGATATCCTACACTTTCTAAAAGGAGTAGGATTGGAAGGCCAGCTATAAAACAGCAAAACAGGGGACATAATAGATCTTTTAAGCCGCAATGTAATAGCGCTCTTGCAATATATATACATATACATACAAACATACAGTGTCTATTATTCATTTATAGATATCAAGTTGTAAGTATAATAATAAATTTTCACCAGTCTTGATTTATTTTTGTATCAAAACGTAATTTTTATTTAAGATATTATAATTCAAAATCCAGTTGTTGGTTAATATTTTTCTTCTAACACATAAAATACTTGGAATTTTTTTCGATATGTTAACATTTTACATAGGTACTTATCAAAGCTATCCTGAATATCCGAAACGAGTCATTTGTGGACCATGGCTCATTAAAATATTTTATTCAGAATTATGTATGTGTATAACGTTTGACCCACTTGTACTGTGGACAACATGTCATAAGTAAGTCACGCTAAAGCAGAGTATGAATATAGAATGTAGAGGGATGTTTCCACCGAATTGGGTCATTAGTTTTTTTTGAACTGAACCTTTTTGAACAAATATTTCCAGCTTTTTAGCACTTTCAGTATACATGGTATTGATATCAACTTTATTTTAAATAGAATGGTGCCATTTTCATCGGTCTAATGAATATACCGAGTCATTTGCAACTAGTTTACATGAGGGTTCCCTATCCTTAAACTCAACCGTTTTTGAGATATTTGCAATTTTGTTGAATTATTGACGTTTGCACTCTTCCAAATAAAATTAAATAGTTGATGAGGTATCAGCTATTCAGTGGTTCTACTAAAGTGGATGTAAGTAAAAAGACGTAGGTATAAAGTGTTATGGCAATAATGACCGAATCACATACAGAGTGGTAAAAAACCCATCTGCAATGTGGATACCTTTAAACCAACAAAACTTTTTTATTTCAAAGGGAACATGACACTTTTTACTGCAACATTGAATGCAATGCAAAATTCTATATCGATTGATATGAGAGTTTTTGAAATGTTAGCATTTCTTGCCTAAAATATGACTAATTTCCAAGCTTCGAGCAAATAAAATATTTTTTCCTAAAAAATACTCTCTATATTATTTTTTATAACAACGCGTTATCTATTTTTGCATTGTTTGGTTTCCATATCTGAGATATTTATTATTGAAAATTTTATGTTATTGTAAAGAATTCATATTCACTATAAAGTATCAACCAAGTCATAATTGTGCGACAGCAAACTCACCTGTTAAAATGTTCACCTGCTTTATATTAAAAACATCGAAAATAAGGTAAATTAAAATACTTATGAACAAGAAAATCTGGGAAGGAGTTGACAATATTAGGACTTCTATAACAATAGATCACTTGTTTGTTATCGCGTCTCATGGCTTATTAATATCTAATAATTAATGCACGTTCTCTATAACTAAAATACATTTACTATTAGTAAGAAACTAGTAACATTAGATATCTGAAACATAAATACTTAGATAAATACTTAAAACTTGGAATTTAGGCATATTTTTAGTAATTTTATACAAGAAGTGCTAATATTTCAAAAACTAAATATGCGATATCTCATCAAATATTTAATTTTATTTGAAAGAGTGCAAAAGTCAAAAATTAAACAGAATAGCAAATATCGCAAAACCGGTTAAGACTAAGTATAATCATTATACCGATGAAAATGGCACTATTCTATTTAAAATAAGAAAATTGATATCAACACCCTGTACATCGGAAGTAGTATAATGCTGATAATAGTTTCTTTAAATAGACCATAGTCGGCGATGACTACTCTGCAAGTTTCAAAATCAAATCCCTACCAGAAGTTCAAAAAAATCTAATGATCCAGTTCGGTGGGACACCTGTATATACATGTATTTGAAACCCTAAATTGTACAAAATTTTATAAAACACGAAAACTTTGTTCAGCGCTTTGCAATGAATATTTGGAACAGAGAACGATGTATTATCTATGACCTTATCGCTAAGCTTAATTAACAATTCCAACGATATTTTTATTATTTAAGTTCGTTGATTCTTTGGTGCATAATTTGTTACGGTTTATTTAAATTGCGTTAGCGATGTTAAAGGTTAATTCGGTTGGTAGACAGATTGATATCACGTCGTATGTTATTAAATTCTGTTCAACTTAGTTTTGGCTGCCATGTAATTGACGAAATATGTTTAAATAATTTAATTTAGCCTACTTCGCTCTTTTTTCATAGTGTATATATTTTAGTAATTAAAATTTCAGTGCGGATGCTATGTGTGTATAGATAACCAACGTCAGCTATTTTTTCGTTTAAGGGATTTCCAAATAAAAAAAATCCAAATAAAATGCTGTATCATAAAATTCAAATACATGATAAAACAAAGACATCTGTCAGACGGCTTGGAACTGTAATCTAAGTTTAGAAATGTACCCAAAAAAATTGATACCTTGCCAACAGAGTCGGTGCCGTTAACAAATTAGAGGTAAAATGACTTGAATCAAACTAATTATTATCGACTGATATACTTATTTAATACACCTAGCAAGCTACACGAAGCTCTGATCAAATGCACACTAGAAGCAGAAATAAAAGAAAGAAGAGGTATATTTCCACACCCGTTTGGATATAGAACGGGTCAATCAATGCTATAAATGTTATTCAGGCAGTATTAGACATTAAGCAAATAACTAGACGTAAATGGTGCACACTTTCGACGGTTTACGTGAAAAATGCATACAATATGGCTATCTGGTGCAATGTTATCACCGAAGAAAAGAGGCGTCTCGAGATAGTTGATTAATGATAGGTGATCAATAGTGACACCGCACAAGACGGAGGCTAGTTAAAGGAAGCTATCTTCCAAATGATTCTTAAGATGATCACCGCTTACTAAATGATATTTATATTGGATATAACGCAATGTCAGCGGGGCGTAATTGACATTAGGCTTCGCGCAGGTTTTGGTGACGACATGTATCATTCCCTGTTGCAACGGACTCTAGCTGCTAACAACAAAACTTTTAAATTTGATGAAAGAAAAACGTTACTTATTAAAGAGCTCATCAGTGTAGGTAGTGACGCATGGAAAAATTTCATCAAAGATCTGAAGAGAAAAAGATGTACTCGACAATGTTGTTGCAGATGCCAGTGGCGTACCGAACAAGGTCCGAAATGCTAAATTGTTTTGCGCATAACGTTGGGCCTCTTGGGGCCCGTGGTTTACCTCTCGTTCTTTTACAAGAATCAATGCGCCAAACAGTTTTGTACATAATGTATGTTTATATTTCACTAAATTGGTGCATTTTTTCTCCAACGTTGAGTCATCAGAAAATAAATCCCAAAGTTACTAAAAATACTAAATAAACAAAACTGCTGCAACGGAAGTGCCAGAGTAGCTAATAGTACCATTAAACAAATTGTTTTCCAGTTTATGGATAGCATCTGGGTAAGTATTGGAAGCAGCACGCGTTCGGTGTCTTTTCTATAGAAATCGGGCGAGATCTTAATGGTTTTCATAACTTTTGTATTGTAAAAAGAGTGCTAATTTTATTACTTCTATCCGGCTTATGCTGGCTACTAATTCACGATATTTGGCAATAGCGGAAAACCCCAAAACCTATAGTTTCCCACTCTTTTTATTTTGCAGTTTGCACCCCCAACGATCATTTCATCTTATTTAAGTTTAAAACGCCGTTGATATAACGGTATTTGTCTGCGTACCAATATTTGTTTTTATTTAGTGTTTTGTGTAAAATGAGCCAGTACAAACATAAGTCTGGAAGTGCTAAACGCAAGCAAAAAGTTGAAGCAGATGAAAGAATTTACATATTTGTTTTTTGGTAATAGTATTGTAAGGTGGGGATTGCTATACCCAACTGACAAAGACAACGATACAATAAAGTTAAAGAGATTAGTGCCTACAAGATGGTTCTCTAGGCACGATACCTTACATGCACTACGATTTAATTTTTTAAACATATTGAAAATACTTTCAAAAATTATTTTAACAAGTAAAATAAAAAAAGGAATTGTTGAAGCAAAATCACTTAAAAACATTTTAGAAAAATTTGAAACTGTTTTTTTAGTGGTGTTTGAAACAAAGATTTTGCAATCCACGGATCTTCTGTCGAAACTACTTCAAAAAAATCGCAAAGTATTAGTGAAGCTGCAAAATTATTCGAGAATGCCTTACGAAATATGAAGGAACTGCGGGAGCAGTTTCATTGCGTTAAAAGTGAAGCGGGGCAGTTAACGATAAAATGGGGAATAAGTCCAGTGCTTTTAGAAAAACGGAGGTTTCGCCCAAAATTATTTTTCGACGAAACCAAAAATCATTATTGCGTTGAAACTAATGAAGAAAATTTCAGAATAACTGTTTTTTTGCAAACACTGGATAGTTTAATTTTGAGAATTAGAAAATCGATCTAAAGGTCTGTGTCACATAAATCAAACATTCAAAATATTAAATAAAGATATATTAATTAGCAGTACAGACGATGATTTATTTAAAATGGCACAAAAATTACACAGATTATACAAAAGTGACATTACAGAAGCAATTTCTGCTCAAATTTTATTTTTTCGACAATGCTTCCGCGAGGAACTAACCCAAATTAATTCAGTAAAGGATCTCTTAAAATTTATATTAATTGATAATTGTTCATCAAGTAGTAGCTTTTCTGAAATTGTAACAGCCTGTACGATATTTCTTACTGTTCCTGTAACGGTAGCAACAGCAGAGCGAACGTTTTCAAAATTAAAATTAATAAAAAAATACTTACGAAATACAATGAGTCAACACCGGCTATCTAATCTGGCAATCATTTCTATTGAAAATGAAGTAGCAAAAATTTGAATGTATCCAGTCTGATAACATCTTTTGCCACATCAAAAGCAAGAAAAAAATTATAATATAAATACATTGATTTACTTTGGTTTTTTTTTTTAATTTATTTTTGCATTAATGTTTGTTTTTCAGCTGTATAATCCCCCTATATTGTTTGTTTTTTATTTTTAATGTTTTTTTATGTATTCAACAATTATTAAAAAAAAAATTATATAAGTATTTTTTTATTTGTGGGGAAGGAGTTGGTTGGGCCCGCCACCCACCAACTGGAACAGTGGCCGTCTTATGTCGTACGCCACTGGCAGATGCGATTGAAGAAATCATCATAACTCTAAATACATCGTCATCATCAGATCCGTCTTAGAATCTGATTGTCTGATTCAAATTATTTTTCATTCAGTTGTTATATGACTATAACATTGAAAATAAATTACTAAGAATGTGTGTTATTAGAATTACATTTGATATTATCTTTTGCTGTTACTACAAAATCTTGGTAACCAAACTTCAACACTGTCAATTTGAATTTTACGTTACTTTTCTATTCTTTGGTCTAATTTGGGAGTCGATCACAGCGCTATCTACTGCATTCTTAACTTGAATGAGGTGCAGAATAATAATTGTGAAAAAATTCGTTTGAATCAATAACTGACATTTGATGAATCGTATTTCAACCTTTTACAGCGGGGATATTTTATTATTTATTATACGACACGCAATATTGCTTGGGTTCTCATTTGTTTTCTTTTTTTTTTGAATCTGTAACAGTTGTGAAGATGTATTTTCTCACAAATTTGCTTTTCTGCTGAACGAAATAAGTTATTTGCGTACAACATGCAAAATCTTAATCTACTTGAAATTTATACTGAATAAATGAAAAAAAAAACTATCCACACAAGATCGAGTGGACTTGCCTTTAAATCCTCTTCGCTCCTAGCTTGAAGATCCGCTGGAATATGGAGATTCGTTCAGGAGACGATAACGATCTAAATTTAAAATCCTTCCACTGTAATTCGCTGCTTTATTTATGTTCCAGCTACAACAATTTGCAACGGCGTCGATCGGTAATGTAGATCGCTTCCGACACTGTCGGACATGTCCGAAACGAGAAGAAAACGAACACAAAAAAATCCCTTTATCATCCATCAATGCTGAACGTGCATGGAATAACGCCGTTTTTGCGATACTGACTGATAGATTTGTAACGTACAATCGCTGAGGATAAATTCATAATAGCTTCCGTGCGATTGAATAGTTCGCGAGAAAATGGCGTAACAGATATTTTGGCAACGAAAAACGGGGAAGATTTTTTTATGAGTGTAGTCCAGAAACATAAAATATGTCCGTTATGTTAGAAAAGAAAAAAATCTATTTATTTCCACCAGAAAAATTTCATGGCAATGAAATAGTCCAGTTACATGAAACCATTAGTTTAAGTGCTATTTTGTGATAGGTAAAAAATAAAAGGCAAATCATGAAACAAAATTGGTGATACCCCTTCTCACTTGGTGTATTTAGCGAAAACAAGTAATATAATATAAATATAAGAATATAAGTGCACATATAACACATTTATTTTCCCGTGGCCAATCGAAAACATAGTATCAGAATACTTGATATTTCCAACCATCTGTTTTTTTTTTCTTTTAAAAAGATAGATATCCATTAAACGAGTATATTAACTACAAAATTTGTAAGCAAAATTAAATGCCATCATTAAAAGAAAAAATAAAGGAAACTACAACCTTTTTGGATGTCATTGCGTATGATGACGATGGGTATCTGTATATATACTGAAACCAAACTAAACCAACTAAACTTACAACTTTGTTTAGATACATGAACTTTAATTCAACACCCAATTGAATTAAAGCTTCTTTCTTTCTCCCTTTCAAAGAAAGCACTAGAGTGCAAGCCAAATCTCCTGGCACCAAGCTGCGCGAAAAGATATGCCGCACTTGTGATTAAATATGCTACAGTTCCTCATGAAAACATGAAGCCTATAAACATTGCTTGAAACAACTATTTTTGTATGAAATAAAAGTATGGACAAAATAGATTTTTTTTCTAATCTATTCTATATTTTGTATTTAAGAAATATTATATAGCTTCCAAAGAAACCGAAATCTGTACTTTATTCGAATTTTATGAGAAAGAAAAAACTAAAAATATTTTAGTAAACATTTTAAATAACTATTATATTTAACAAAATTTTAATTTTAGTTTGGAATTTATTCATTATTGTCGAGAAATATATACATTTTTTTAGGCCGGTATAAATCTTGTGTATCTTGTTCTAATCGTATACTTTTCTTGCTTTCCTTTCTCGAAACGTATTCCTCCGCTGGCATCAGGAGAGTTGGCTCGTATTCTATGAACAATTCAGCAGATACCATCATTAAACTTAACCACTAGTAAGAAATAGCAAATACCTATAAAACTAATAAATAAAACAATTACTGAATATCAATTTGTTTCGATACTACGTCATAGAAAAAATCGATCATCGTGCAATGATCATAAAGTTGTCCATACACTTAATGATATCACAAAATGAATAATTTAAATCCAAAATAGAAAGGGATAGAAAAGACCCTGTAATTTACAAAAAATCGATGCAAAGAGCGTAATAGCTGGTACATTGGCCAGACTAGACAATATATATAAATGGATTCAATTTCACAACTACTCTGAAACCAATCTTTATCCACGAATGCTTATATTTTAGTTAGATCACAAGTTTGATTTTGAAGATACAATAATCTCAGTAACTGAAACAAACCATCGAAATAAAATAAATTATTAACAAATAATAACCTAAAACTAGGCTATGCTATAAGTGCGCTTAGTAAAGTCCAAAGATTGCCTGTTTCGGCATCACGAGATTCATGTCCACGACGCCGACGACTGCTATGGAGACCATTCTTCGGCTTTTCCGGCTGTTCTGGTCTGAAGCATCCCTAGGATCTTGTAGAGCAAAGTGTGTATAAAGTGGTGGTAAGGGCTCCCTGGCAAATTCGGAGACCACGCCAACATCTTCAACTACTTCGAACAGACAGTACCACTGTCCGTAAAGGCGGATAAGACCTCGCGCGTTTTCAGTTTCTCTGGGGGATACAGCGTAGATATTTCTACCAGGGAAACTGCAATAGCGTACATCCGCAAACCGAAACGGGGTCTATCTGAGTCTGTCTACACTGAGATGGCTGCCAGGTAGCTATGGGATCAGAGGCTGACCCGTTAGCAGGAGCGCCAGCGAGCTGCCGTTCTCAGGTCCAGAACCGACGTGTGATAGCTCATATGGCAGCATCAAAACGTTTGTCAGGTCCCAAGTTGCTGCTAGGCACTGCTCCCTTTGGAATGGAGTCGCCGGTCCAAGACACTGTAAATCTCTACAGCTTCATCCGAATGAGGAAAGACCTCTAATAATGCCGAGCTGCTGCTTGCTCAGTTGCAGCAATTTTACAGTTTTAGAGCTATTTGTTTAGTCATTCTGGAAAACTGTTCTGATTGGTACATATTTGTTTCTGACACTGCCTTGGCGACTTCACCAGCCGTTTCACTCGCCTCTGTTTTCTAATGCTTGGTATTCTGGTGACGCTGTTATGGTCTGACAGTTTTACCAGTTTGTAAAAGCATCTCATCACAAATTTGGCGACACTGGATTTGATCGTTGATGAAAGTTAACTGCTGCAGTCAACATATACCCATTTCTGTTATACTAAAACATGCAAGTCATTGCGCCTAATTTTGGACGCGCGCCGCTTCATTGAGATGCCCTTTTTTAATACCATACCAAGGCAGCGCGCAGCGCAAATAAGTGCCGGCTGTCCGACCATATTCTATATTTATCTTTACTCCCAATTCATTTCAAATGTGCCTTTAGTTCTTGGTAGTTCTATCCAAATAATGAATTCTGGCTTCATCTATACGGTTTAGAAAAAACCAAAAACTGACACATTGAAATACTTTTATAAAAAAAGATGAATAATTTTAATTGAATAAAGCTAAATAAGTTTGTCGTAAAACTTTCCTCATACAATCCCTACCTATATCTCTTTAATAACTTGCGCATAATAATGCGTTTGGTTACATACATTCCATACAAAGTATACTAAGTTGGAATATAATACAAAGATAGGTTCTAATTTAAATACTTCAACAATAGAACTGCTAAACATGTAGACGGCAATTAGTGAAACAAAAGAACAATGCAGCAGACTAATTTTAATTAGGAAAAGTAACAATATCTAATGTCCATCCAATTTAGGGTTAGATATAAACCACAGACAATAACAATAAATACAAAATTTATAATTTACGATTTTGCCATTACTTCTTTCTAAGGATCCAAGCCTTATTAACATTTAATATTCATAAATGCCTATTATATCTTTTATATCGTTGTAGTTAGCAATAATATAATACAATAGCATTAACATAGAAGCTATATATTTAATCTATGTATGTGGAATACTTGATTGTCTAACTTATAGCTGCAAGATAACAGAATTGACCATTTTTTCGTCTGTATTGCTTATTTAGCTGGAGTAGGAGATACGCCAGGATGATATGAATGCCTATATGTATATACTAACGTTTTTAGTTTATATTAAATTTGGTTGACATAATACAACGCTGGAGGGTGAAGTAGGACAGCATACGGAAGATAAGCTTTCTGTAAGTCAGTACCCTTTCGCAACATAATATCGGTTTTAATATTTCTTTGTTAACATATTTTCATTGAAAGTACATCGGGCAACATAGAAGAGAATTCAGTATTCACTATAGAATTGTAAATAGTCGAATTAATTCCAATTGTGAATGAAATGTAATCGCGTCGTCTTTGCTATTTGTATTCCCGTGTTTTTCTGTCGTGCAAAATAGTAATTAATTCGTTTTTTATTAATTTTATAATAATAGAATAATAAGAGTTTATTGTCATCATCCGAAAACATACACATTGTCATCACATACAATATAGATAATGTAAGAGAACACATATAAAATTCAGAAGCAAAAACACGTATATCACAATAACAAACAAATAAGAGACAAAAGAACAGCTCTAGTTACTGAGGAATTCTTCGATACTATAAAAAAACCTGATTCAGCAAATGATCAGCCAATGCTTTCCGAAACAATCCCAGAGAAGTAACATCTTTCAAGGCCCTAGGCAACTTATAACATTTTACTGCCATGTAATAGGTCATTTTCAAATAATTTTGTATTTTGCATAGGCACGCTCGGGTCCTGCTGTGACCTTGTACTCATAGTGCAATAGTTGTCTTTATTTTTCCTAAAAGTATTTTCATGTTTTTTGTAAAACGTTAACAAGTCGTATATATACAAAGATGGAAGAGTGTATATTTCGCAAATTCTTAAAATATCAACACGAGACTCTCGCAATTCAAGCTCCCACCATATAACCACAAGAAATCCGTTTCTGCGATACAAACAATTGTTTCGCGTGCGGAGAGCATCCCCAAAATACGATGCAGTAACGCAGACGGGACTCGACGTAGGCATAATAAAATGACTTAAGAACATTAATGTCACAGTAGCGTCGAAGATTGCAGACCGCGAATACTGCGTAATACTTATTCTATCACATTTTTTTTTTGGCATTTTAGTTTTTTTTTTGTTCTTTAACATGCATTTTTCAGTTATCTAGACGGTGCATGTAATGTTAATGGCGACGGGACAGTGGAGAATATCGTGTTCGCTCCCAAAATCGTCAGCATTCTGTAGTAAATGTCTTTCGAAGATTGTACCATTGTCCAGAACGTGGAACGATAAATGCATATTTAATGAAGAAAGAGTCTTTAACACTCATAAGCTTCATTATTATTGGGCATAGGAAAAGCAGCACCAATTTCGTGAGTATAATTACTAAGAACGTTTTCTGTTAACGTTTGGTTAGGCATAATAAACCAAACAGTAACGTATCCATGCTACAGAATACCTCAATGTTAGATAGTATCTATCACTGGAATAGCAAAAAGCTCATCAATAGCGGTTTTGAAAACAATATTAAACCTGGGTATTTATGTCGAAAAAGCAGCAAGAATTGAAACATGTAGACCAAAATAGAGTGGAAATTTGAGAAATAACAGCCGTGAACTGAAAAACAAAATTAATAAACATTATTCTTGAGTTGGATTTATTAAAATAAGAAAAAAATATATTGTATGGAAAAATTTTGTTATTATATTTAACAATTTTATTTATTGACGGTCACGTTGAAAAAGTCAGTTTATTGTATTAACAAAATAAAGTTTATTACTTATTATAAAAAGAAATTATTAAGTAGTTTGTTAATTTAAAGTAGTATGTTATTAATTTAATTAAATATTTTATTATTTCTATGAAGTATAATGTATTTGTAATACTGAGTTAAATGTATTAATAAATGAATTTATAACGGTATTGATTATTTCCAATCATTTCACTCTAACACATACTATGTTTTACGCTTTCTCCGCAGGTATAGCGTATGCAATTGTTGTATGTATGTATGTATATAACTCCATTAAAAAAAAACGCAGTACAGTTCGATTGTACTGCGTTTGTATCCGTTTTTACCACCTTCAGTTTCGTTTGTACCTCAAAGGTTAAAAAAATAGAAAGGGTTAAAAAAAATTCAGCAAGCTCTGTTTCAAAACACAAATATGATTTCGCAATCTAGCGTTAATGCAATATTTACATACATAGTGTTCTCGACTTACTACACGCTGGACGATATGAACATGTATATTTAAACATTCTTGGTGAATAAAGGAAATAGAAAACCATATTCAAAAGGAAAAAAAATTGATAATTAAATTCACAGGTTCATGAACTCAGTCCTTTACGCCCAATAAAACTGCATAAAACAGTAAATACGAGGAATATTCATCTGAATAAATATTTGCCACTAAAACAATGTCAATAAATATATAATCCTCTTTTTAGGGCTACCTAGTGAGAGCCAAAATTGACGAGCCCTGGTTACAATCATCTACCTAAATGTACCGTAAAATATTTTTGTTTAAATATATGCGTGTGTATATGTCCCAAAGTGTTCCATGCATTCACGAGATTATTTTTAAACGAAAAGAGAAATATTTTAACCCTGGGATGATGAGTTCGACAAATATTATTCTTATTTAGAAACGGGAAGAAATGTTGCTAAATATTAGCTATTAAGGCAGAAATACAAATCAATAAATGTTTTGACACGTATACTTAACAAAATATGTAATAGCTTATTCTAATGTATATTTGAAGTTATAAAAATATAATATATATAAATTAGAACTTACGCAACTAATAATTACTACCTAGATGCTAATTCCTTGTCAAATACTTGTGATACCTGTAATTTATAAAATTTACCGATATCTGCATATACAAATGTCCAAGGTACTAGATTTGTATTAATAAAACTGACTTCATTCATTAACAGACATGACGAAGTATACACCTCGGAATCTAAATCTTTTACTTTAAACCACATTATTATCTGTAAAACTTTTCCTTTGGAAAAAAGTAAAGAATCCTAATAATAATTGCAATTTTAGCCTATTAGTTTCTTGTTCGTATTACATCAAACCCTTGCGATAAGTTTGTTGGTTTTCTTCAATTTATAACAACACTTACAATATGAACATAAACAACATTTGTGTTCATCTTTTAGCTTTATTATTAATTAGTTTGGTGTTTTCTACAATACGTTATTGTTAGACTTAGCGGTAGATTAAAGTACTACTTCTTTTATTCTTTTAGGAAAAACAGGTAAAACAAGTTACTGCAAACTTGACGTATATTTTTATATTACTTTTTATTACACAACAACAACAACAACAATTTTTTTTTTTATATTCATAACAACCACACAAATACTTGATTCTACATTTCTCATTTTGTTGGAACATACTTTCATTGCTGTATTTCAACACTTTCCCTTGTTACAATAAAATGAATAATGTAGAAGAATCTGATTAGAGTAATCCCATTTTCTCACACAAAATCTTCAAACGAGTCCTGGTTAAAGGTTTGGTCATGATGTCTGCAACTTGATGATTTGTTGAAACCTGCTCAACACCTAGGCTTCCTTCAGCTAGTTTTTCACGAATGAAAAAATACTTTATTGCAATATGTTTAGTCCGACGATGGAACTCAGGATTCTGTGCTAACTTCACTACTGCTGCATTATCGATTTGTAGAATAGGGATATTCTTTAGCCTTGTGATGTCATTAAAAAGTCTTGTTAACCAAATAACTTCCTTCACAGCCTCGTTAGCAGCTATTATTTCAGCCTCTGTAGTGGAAGTTGCCACTAAAGGTTGTCGCTGGCTCAACCAAGAAATAATTCCTCCAGCATAATTGATGACAACCCCAGACGTCGAGCGACCTGTCTTGTTACACCCTCCAAAATCTGCATCGCTGTAGCACTCCAAACTATCGCCCTTTGTTTTCAATTTGTACGTGATTCCATAATTAGTTGTACCTGCCACGTATCTGAAAACTCTTTTCAATCTTGTTATATCCTCAGCAGTGGGATTTTCAAGGCTTCTGGACAGAAAACTTATACTAAACGCCAGATCCGGTCTCGTTCCAAGCATCAGATACATTAGCGCTCCAACAGCTTCTCTGTATGGAAACTTCTGCATTATGTCTTCTTTCCCTGATTGTTGAACCTCTGATATCTTCAACATTGGAGTAGACACAGCTTTGCATTCTGAAAAATTAAAACGCTTCAAAATACTCCTCGCGTATGCTTCTTGATGAATTTTGATATCGCCATCTTTCATCTCTATCAATTTGTAAGCCTAGAAAATAGGCAGCTACTGACATTGTGATCTTGAATTCTTCTTTCAATTTTTCAAAGAAAATCTCCAAATCAGTCTGATCTGTAGCCGCAACCAATCCATCGTCCACGTACAAAGCCACCAACAATTGGTTGGCATTTCGATATCGAACATAGAGACATGGATCAGCATGACTCACTTTAAAACCAAGATAGAGTAGAAAATTCCCGAAGCGCTTGTTCCAGCATCTTGGAGCTTGTTTTAACCCATACAAACTCCTTTTTAACTTGCATACCTTACTAGTGCCATCTTCGTAACCACTTGGCTGTACCATATAAATTGTCTCCTCAAGTTCTCCGTACAGGAAGGCCGTTGATACATCAAACTGTGCAAGATACAACCCCTTATTTGCAGCAACACTTAAAACAGATCGAATAGTTGTCATCTTTGCTACTGGACTGAATGTTTGACTGTAATCAATACCCTCACGTTGACTGAAACCCTTAGCTACAAGACGAGCCTTATATTTGTTTATACTGCCGTCTGCATTAGTTTTCAGTCGATAAACCCATTTACATGGTATCGCCTTCATACCTTTTGGTAGTTCTACAAGTTCCCAAGTGTTATTCTCCTTCAATGAACCTATTTCCTTGTCCATTGCTTGTTTCCACTCAGCGCTGTCTTCATGTTTAATTGCTTCTTCGAATGACTCAGGCACTTTACCTTCATTAATAAAGCTTTCTACTGCCATCACGTAATCATTTAAAAATGATTGCTTCTTCAAAGCTGAGCAATCTGAGCATTCTGTCTTATGTTCACTTAATAATACTTCCGCCAAACTGTGCAGCTCACTTTCTTGATTCCCTATAGCGTTAATTTCCTCGATTAGTCTACGTGGAGGTACACCTTTATTCGCACGTTGCGATACTCTTGTTACTTGCGCTTGAGCTGTTTCATATTCTGACTCTTCATTATTATGAACATCGGATGACATATTACTAAATTTAACTTCAATATTATTTGAAACATGAACTTCTTTATTTTCTGATTGCTTTGGAGCTAATGATTTACCACTTATTTCTGTGGATATATTGTCAACACTATCTATAAAACGTACATCACGACTAATAACTAACCTCTTTGTAACTGGATCATAACAACGGAACGCCTTTGATTGATTATCATAACCAACGAATACCATCGACGTTGCAGTGTTATCAAGTTTTTGTCGTTTCTGTTGGGGTACGTGAACGTAACATTTAGAACCAAATAATCTTAAGTGTTGCACACTGGGCTTCTTATTATTCCATTTCTCGTATGGTGTTCTATCAACTGCCTTTGAAATAGAGCAATTTTGTAAGTAATTTGCAGTATTTACTGCTTCTGCCCAAAAAAATATAAGATAAATTAGCATCCAATAACATGCACCGCGTCATTTCAATTAAGGTGCGGTTTTTCCTCTCTGCTACTCCATTTTGCTGAGGTGTATAAGGTGCTGTATATTGTATTTGGATACCTTCATTCTTCAAGTAATTTACTAAACTATTTCCAATATATTCTCCTCCTCGATCTGATCTGATGGCTTTCGGCTTCCTTAAAAATTTAGTTTTTACCATTTCAACATATTCCTTAATTTTACCTTCCACCTCAGATTTTTTATTTAACAAGTAAATGACTGAGTATCTAGAAAAATCATCAATTAGGGTTAATAAATAACGCTTACCACTAGGTGATTCTGTTTGCATTGGCCCACAAACATCACTGTGAACAAGATCGAGAATTGATTCCGATTTCCGTAATGATTGTTTAGGAAATGACAATTTCGTTGCTTTTCCCTGAAGACATACTTCACATTGGGTCTTAATACCACAGTTAACGACTTTCATGTCATCAATCATATTGTTCGAACACATTATCTTGATGGCTTCTGGATCACGATGTCCAAAAATTCGATGCCAATAATGAATACAATTCTTCTTGTGTTCTTTTGTAGTATACACCTTTTGTGGTTGACATAACTTGTATAAATTTGCTTCCCGCATTTGCGACTGCTATCTGCTGATCACCCTGCATGATTTCACACATACCATTTTTAAAATATACAGAAAAGCCTTTATTCACTAGTTTCTTTATTGAAACTAAATTTCCTTCAATTTGGGGTGCATATAAAACATCTGTTAACGTTACTCTTGATGCTTTACCATAAGAATTTATAACTCCAATTTTACATGTACCTCTTCCTTTAACTTGCACCTTTTCACCATTAGCCACATTTAAATTGGCACACATATTTTCAAAAGTTTCAAACAAGCTCCTATTACATGTGACATGACTTGTAGCTCCTGAATCCACAATCCAGTCATCTATATTACTTGCTGCAACTGTGAAGAGAAAATCTTCTGTTTGTTCTATTTTCTTTACTTTTTCACTTGAAGAATGATGCATCTCTTTGTTCTTCTTATCTTTCCAGGATTTATACTTTCTACAATCCTTTTTCATGTGATTTGCCTTCTTACAAAAGAAACAAGTAACATTTTTGTTCTGTAATTTTAACGCTAGTTCTTTATTATTGCCGTTCCAAGACTTACTTTCCTTGCGACGTTGGTATTCACTGATTAACTTTGACTGGACTAACGATAATGTCAAATCTGTTTCTTGCCTTGTTTCCAATGCTGTTACTAGAGTGTCGTAGCTTCGTGGTAAACTACTGAGTACCATTGCAACTGTCCAGCTTTCCGATAACTGCTTTTCACCTAAGTCAGTTAATTTTTGGAATAAATTTGTCATTTCAGCAATATGTTGCTCCATGTTGTCATTTTTCTTCCATCTTAGAACTACAAATACGCCTCATTAAACTAACTTTATTACTAAGCGTACCTTTTTCGTGATAATTCTTTAATGCTGTCCACGTATCTTTAGCTGTAGTTTGAGTTCGAATGTGACATAATTGACTATCTTCTACTGACAGCCCAATCCAGGCTCTTGCTTGATCATCCCTTTTTTTCCACTGTAGCACCGCATCTTTGTTAGCTGCATCTGACATTTCTACTGGTTTTTCTTTACTTAATACGTCCCATAAATTTTCCTTTATAAGCAATAACTCCATTTTGTACTTCCATGTGAAGTAGTTGTCATTATTTAGTTTTGCAATTGACACCTTATTTGCATCCGCCATTTCTTATTCTCCTTACACACTTGGTTCCACTTTTATTCTAACTTTAGCAGTACAATCTACCTGGGCCCATAACCTGTTAGACTTAGCGGTAGATTAAAGTACTACTTCTTTTATTCTTTTAGGAAAAACAGGTAAAACAAGTTACTGCAAACTTGACGTATATATTTATATTACTTTTTTATTACACAACAACAACAACAACCAATTTTTTTTTTTTATATTCATAACAACCACACAAATACTTGATTCTACATTTCTCATTTTGTTGGAACATACTTTCATTGCTGTATTTCAACAGTTATTTTGTCTCTGCGATAAAAAGAAATAAATACCTTTCAATGCTCACTCGGAAATATGTTAGATACACTTAACTATAGGTTCCTTTGGTATTCAGCTCTTTTTTTGTCACTGCCAAGAAGAAAATTGCAGGTATTAACTCGGTTTCTAAATGTAAAAATCATGTCAAATTATAGGTAAGCGACAGGTTATAGTTCTCGGAACAATAACTACTTAATAGGTACGTTGAAGTGTAATTTAAACCCTCGATGGAATTTTAGTCATGTTTCAATTAGTGACGGCTTCCACTAGAAAGGATACAGGCAAGTTAAGGGTTCTGATATGATTTCAACGCTACAATCACTTTCTCTTCTTTTCAATAATTGCATATCTAGGCATGCTATCTTAATTTTGTTAAAATTAAATCATGTTTTATTTAATGATATAAAGTAGACATACCGTATAAGCTATAACTACGAAAATAATAAAAAAAGCAGCCGTTTGTGCATCTAAGTACAAATAAATACTTTGTTGTATAGGCCACACTTACAACTACAAAAATTCATTTAATTTCCAGGTAATTGAAGGTTTTCTCTCGAAATTTTTGTATGCAAACAATTCAAGAAACAATATTGATAGACGCACGTGCCATAAAATAACAAAAAGTATGAAGTTGTTAAGCGAGCACAGTACTGGAATTTATTATTTAAAATGTACATTAAGGAAAAACAAATACTCGCGGAATTCCTGAAACTAATTTGGTAAGGATTAACATCGAAGATAATAAGTGGTCAATTGCTTCTGAGAAGATATAAAACTAATACGTATAGTGAAAGAATGAGTTGTCACGAATTGAAATTAAAAAAAAATAATGTATTCGTTTGAAACTTGGTATAACCGTTGCTGACACTTTTCTTAGTAAATCGCTTTCTTGGTACACACACATACGTATATACGTATTTGTTACAAGTAGGTGTGTATTTATTGCATCCATATTATAATATTTTGCTAATACTATCGGAACAAATAATCTTATTTAGATTATATGAATTCACAGAAATCGATAATAGGAATATCTAGTTTAGAAAACATGATATTGTTGAATTAAGTATTATTTCTAGGAAGTCCAAGGAAAAAGAAATGAAGTATTTTAAACTGACATTAACTAAACTTGCAACATGCAAATAAAATCACAATTAAAAATTGACGCAGTATAAACAAACAAAAAACATGTAATTTGCAAAGCTTTTGAAGGAAAACATTTCTTACAAAAATCTTTTGGACATAGAACTTATAAAAAGCTACTATTTTTTAGAAAAGTTATCAAATGAAACTTGTGTCATATTCTTGTGTTTTCCTACTTGTCCACTGCCAAAAAGATAAAAAGAACAATAACTTGGTGGTTTTTTCCACCTCTCGTTGAACTTATGATGTATCTGTTTGTTCATGGACTTTTTAATTTGCAATTTGGTGATGCCGACGGAAAGTCCAGTTCCAAGAAGAGGCATTGACAAACCTTGTCTGACCAGTCGCCTCATTTCCCTTCATGACTATGTGGCTGGGAACCCAGGCCAGTGTTAATTTCGTTCCCTCATTTAAGACGCTTACGTAGTTCCAAACCAGCCTAGGGTTAACACTTACGGAAGTGATCGCTTTAGGTCGGAAAATCACGATACTTTCACCTATTTTGGCCCACCTTTCTACATTTGACATAGTGATGAATTGGAACAACCTCAGCCTGGAATGCCGTCGCCAAGGATCATCTTAAGGCAGGCGTTCACTATTAAGTATCGTACGGATGGCACGCATCGCATGAATCGCATTTTACTACTAGTTGTATTGTTTTTAATGGAACTGCGCCCATCTATCCGCATCGTACGCATCGCATTTCGGTAATATATAACAAATAAATCCGATTCGTACGATGCGTGCCGTCCGTACGATACTTAATAGTGAACACCTGCCTTTAACCAGAATGGACAAACAGAGTTTTGGCACTTTTGATCTCAGGGGGGAGGAGGACGTTGAATTCGTGACCTTCAGTCCGCTTAATTGGTATTGGCTGGAACGAACTCAAAAAAAGATGGCGCGCGCACATTTAAGATTTGCTACCTGTCCGGTTGACATGTTCCTTGCTTGAATGTAGTTTTATAGGTTATAAAAACATGGAAAACTGTCAAGTGATGGTCAGGAACTGTTTTGACCAGAGCCGAGGCTAGAAAGAAAAGGTGACAATTAGGGGAGTTAAAATTTGCTAGCTGCCTAGTCTTGCTTACATGTTCCTTGTCGTCGTGTCTTTGCTGAAGCTTACCGAAAAGGCTTTTCTAAGGTTTTTTCCATATATCTCGGCTCCTGCGCGCAGTCAGTTTTAGATTCGTCTGTATACTAGTTCGAATTGAAGGGCCTTTCTCTCAGTCATTATCTGATACTAGGCTACTTTCTATCTAGGTTGTATTTCCGAACCATGGCTTCACTTGGCATTCTTTCTAACATGAGGAATCCTTTCTGCTTCTCAATTAGTGATTGTAAGTCTTCGACCATTCTTTTTCTCGTGAACGTGACAACTTGTGTTTTCTGAGTATTGACTAATAGTCACTCATGTTTACATCAGTTTTCAACCGTATCTAGAGCGCTTTGCTTCTGTTACTATTTTTGGAAAACGCCGTCCAACGACTTTTATATTGAGTTTGAAATTAGCCTGTTGAGATCTTTTAATGCGATCTCCGTAGATTTTCCAATTGATATGCATATTGCCTATTACTGAGTGGCTGTTTCCTCAGCGTGTTTTTGAATAAAAAGGTTGGTAGACTTATTGGTCTGTATCACTAGCTTTTGATTAGATATTTTACCCTTAGTTAGGTATAATATCCTCACCTTTTGCCATGCGGTTGGAACACATCCATAGGCTATACGTGCTCTGAAGATTTTTGTGAGACGTGGTATTAATACCGCTATCTTTTTCTGGAAGAGCACAGGAAAAATTCTATCAGTGCCTGCAGATTTAAAAGGCAAACATCTGCCGAGCACTTGATTCTGACAGGTCTCGTGTTTCTCACGGGCAGCCTTCAATCTACTTGTTTAGGCCTGTTTGGCCGACTCGCAAGCACCTGTTAAAATTTTCTCGAACGGGGCTATTAAACAGAAGATGTTATTGTAAACAGAAAGCGTAAATTACTTCAAAACTGTAAATTTTAGTGATGGTTGCTACGAAGCATACTGCTATTTTGTAACAGCTAACAATCGTTAGCAGTTTGTAGCAGTTACTCAATATCAAAAAAAAAGCTGTCATTTTTTGGGGCATTTGCTGATATAGTAGACAAGTGCGAACATACGTGTATATTTCGTAGCAATACAGCAGCAAAGCAGTGTATAAAATGTTTCTAAATATGTTGTATGTAAAGTTCGTAAAGTTAAGCCTCTTTCTGACCAGGGGATTAGTTGATTCCACTAGTTGAACGGGAGGTTGTCAAGGAGCATACTGATGTAGCAAATGATTGGGTACCGCTTGAACCCTTTCACACGGAGTCAACTTGTCCGCTTCGGCGGCTTCAGTAGATCTTCAATAACAATCAACTAGTTGAAAGTAAACCAGGCAACTTAGATGAATTAACTAAACCGCCTTGGCTAAAATAGACCTAAGGCCTCTTTCAGACCAAAAGGATTAAATAAATACTATCCTTTACAATACATACAAAAAATAAATATTTACTTTAAGTAACTGTTTCTTTAATGCAATTTTCTTTAATTAAAAAAAAACAAAAATATGTTTAACACTCGTACTTTTTCTAAAGAGTTTTATCACTACTAGGATTGCTAGTAATGAAGTGAACTATTAATATTAAGATGCAAAGTAACCGTTATAATGTTTAATAATGCCTGGACACTAAATTTTATAATAGAAGCTCCCTCTGCATACATATTAATTCCTATAATTTCCCTACAAACTACACTACAATTATTTACAATGTAAATATTATTAGGTATATCCGCAAATGCGCATTGAGTAGGTACTGAAAATCGTCATGGTCAAGCGGCGACACGTGAAAACTGTGACGCAACGGTCCATTCGGCGATGATATTTTTGGACGGGTCCGATTGAGAAACAAATAAACAAATAAATACGTCACTGTCACTTTTACCCAATAAAGTAGCTGAAATATATAATAATTATGTCGAGAATCAAAGCGCTCCGTGAATTTTAAGCGTTATTTATGTGAAAATTACTGTAGTTCGATAGGTATAAATGTTGATTTACGGACAATATTTTAGGGAAATCTAAGCGACTGGTACAAGCGGCGTTCCTCAGGGTTAATTATCAACGGGTTATTTGGCTTTCTAAATCGGTGTTATATATTCATATGTGTCTTCAGTCCGTTAGTAGAAACACAATATTTTTGTATTTAAATTCCTAGGTTAGTTTTCTTTAATAATAAGGAAGCATGCAAATATGTACTAGTTGTTGGGCAAAAAATTGTTTATATAATTACTTTCAGTGTTGCTAAAACGTCTATATTTTTTTCTGTATGTCCTAACTCGGCTGGAATTTTTTTCTCTTCCATATTTGTAATATGTGACAAACCTCAAGGATTGTTGCCGTTTAGAGATTTACATATCATGAAACGTTCAAGTTAGATATATGTATAATATATGTATAATTATATTAATAATATGTTACACTTCTTTTCTTACTATTTTGATAACTACACAGCTGAAAAATGCTTCTCATATTAAACCCACTGTATTCAAGTTTCGACATCGGTTATCGATTTTGATTGTTATTTTAGAAAGTCAGACAAAGAGAAACAGTTTGGTTGATCTTAATAAAACTATTCCTACACTTTATTTATGAAAATCTAAATAATTACAAATTATTTTAAACCCCGTGCTTCACTTCAAGGTACTACACAATGCCACCTATTCTAAGTACCATATATAGATTCCATAACAATTTAAATATTCCTACTCTAATTACATAATTTACCTGTGACTATTAATAATAATAACAAAAGTATAGCACAGTTTTGACTCTTTTCCGGTATTCCCTCGCGACCATCCGTTCAAGGAGCCTCCATTTCGGAGTTAAATGTTTTGCTACTAAACGGATAGAATATAGAGATAATTTTGCTTTCCATAGGAGAAAACACATCTTTAACGGAGGCAACCTAATCCGTTAAGGACCAATTTGGCTCTCTTATGCAGTTTTACTATTTTGTAATAAATGTAAAAGTTTCCCAAATAGAGAAATTTCAACTCTTACTGCTGTTATTAAAATGAATAATGGATGTTGTTTCCCCCATAAGTATGTAATACTACTATCGTATTAGATAAAATTATCTCCGTTGCTAATGCAAGTAAGTCCACCTGGAAATAATTAATTAAAATGTTTAGGGAAGCAGTTACGATTTGGAGAACAAATGTTCCCAATCGGAGGTATCCTTTCCCTTTTTGACGTTGAGGTATTAGAAATAGAAACATCTATTAAGTAAACAAATTATCACCTTGGTTGAGATTTTGTATAAAACCGAGGAAATACTTTTTGTTTTCAGCTATGGCAACTCCTTTTTGGGAACAAAATATTTCTAAAACGGAGACTTCCTATTTCACCCCGTCAAATTTTTACCTTTGTGGGAAGAACCAAAAATGTGACTAATCCACATTATCGCGAGTCTACTGCAAGCACAGTGCACACCGGAGTGATACGACGGCAATACAACAAGCGACACAGCCAGCAACACGACACGTACCGTGTAAATTTAATGTAATTGTCGTGTTCCTGGTAATGTCGTTTGTCGTATTGCGTGTCGTATCCCTCCGGTATGCACTCTGCCGTAGAGCGGTCAGCTATCAGTTGTTATTATATTTGAACCGACTTTAGCTATCGCTCAGTATTCGCCAAGGAGTAAGGAAGAACCATGGAAAATCCTTACTCTGGGGGGAGGATATGGGAAAGGGCCCCACCTTGTTACTAATAACCAGCAAATTATTATCCTTCCAAGAAGTTGAAATTGAAACAGGATAGAGTGTAAGATCCAGACCAGCGTAATGATCTAAAAATAAACAAATCAACAGCAGTACCTACTCCAATACTCAACAATAACTTAAACCTAACTGTTCTAACCAATAGTACCTAAATTAAAGATTTAAAGTTTAAATATTTAATTATATATCCCAACTATGTTAAAAGCCGTAATTCGATAGCAATTCAGATCACTAGAGAGTATAAAATATTCATTTATAAATAGGTACTAGCCTACTAACTATCTAGATATCATGCCGTAACCTACCTAATTTTTCAGCAGCATTACTAAAAAGTTCTTACCATTCGACCGACTCATTATCTCTAATATCTGTTTCGCATCACAGCCAATTTAACCCTAATGCCCCTAACTTCTATACGCGATCGCCACTCATCAGTGACTGAAGATTCCTCGCTGTATTTAACCCACCACATTCATAATGTGAATCATCAGCCCTCCTAGTTCTACATAAATATGGTTAAAAAAATAACCGTGACCCGACATTAGTTCTACCGCCTGATACTAACCGATGTAACTAACGAACTAACTAACCACAAATTAACCCTCATTTTCTGCGGCATACCTGCTTGTTACACAATTATCCAAACACGTTTTGGGGGTGATCAATTTTGATAATTCGTCTATATAACACATAAATGTTGTTGAGTTTATGATTTTGGTGAATCCCCAAGTAAAGTATTGTAATAACAAAATGGAACAAATTAAAAAAGTTCTGGATTGGTGGATTTTTGAAGTCAGGTATTAGAATAACCAAAAAAGATAAGCAGATTCCTTTTTGATTATTCTAATACCGAACTTCAAAAATCCACCAATCCAGAATAAAAAGGATCAACATTATATTAGTTATAGTCAGATCTTGACCCAACATGCGTTTATGATACGTTCATGGGAAAAAACTGGCTACTAAAGATAAAAAATTGCTCATAGTTTGAAAAATGCAACGGCCGTACTTGAGGACGGTCGCCCTGCACTGAAAGTCGCTGCCTTGGCGTTCCTCAACGACCTGCTAATTCTGGAAAACGGCTCCCACAAGAAACAAACAAAAAGTCCTGGAACACAGAGACGTGGATGTCCCCACATCCTGGATACTCATCGGTTCTTGGAAGCTTGTGGCACGACACTAAACCCTAGAAAGAGTGCCTCAGTGCCAGTCTTCAGGTTAGCTGAACTATCCCCGGCATCCAAGATCTAGGTCACTTTAAATACTTGCGATTCCAGGATGACTAGCATATTCCCGTACTCCCGGGAATATGCTAGTCATCCGTTCGACCCTTTTTCCCATGGTTGGTGTAGATTCCTGTGAGGTATTCACTCAATCTGTCCCTAGCAGCAAGTTGGGACCTGACAAACGTTTTGGTGCTGCTATATGAGCTACCACACGTCGGTTCTGGACCTAAGAACGGTCGCTCGCTGGCGCCCCTTGCTAACGTGTCAGCTATTTCATTGCCTCTGATCCCAGAGTGACCTGGCACCCATTTCAATGTAACATTTAGATGTTTCGCCAGCTGTTTAAGATTTCTGGGGCACCCCAGTACCACTTCAGAGTCAAATCTGACAGCTTGCAAAGCTTTGGGGGCAGCCTGGCTGTAGGAGATGATTTCTATCCTTCCATTCTTGCGCTGGCAGTTTGAGATGCCCCCAGCACAAGTCTGGATGGCAATAATTTCGACCTGGAAAATGAGGGGGAAGGCACATAGGCTAAAAGCTTCGCCGTCCCGCTATCCGACTTCGAGGCGTCGACAAACCAGCGGGGTATATCCCATTTTGGTTTGCGAATGCACGCTATCGCGGTTTCCCTGGTGGAGATGTCTACGCTGGATCTCCCAGAGAAGCTGAAAACGGGTGAGATTTTATACGCCTTTATGGACAGTGGTACTGTATGTTCGATGTAGTTGAAGATGCTGGTATCGTCTCCGACTTTGCCGGAGAAGTTCTTGCATCCACTAAATTTTGCTCTCTAAGCCCCTAGGGTTGCTTCAGACCACAACGCCAACTGCAACGATGTGCCCCTCACAGGACGGCCGAAGAACTTAGAACGCGCTTGCCAGAAGCCAGATCAGATATTCCAAATGTGAAGTCGTGCCTTATCCCTCGCCTTTTCTATTGTTTCCATTCCATCTTCCACTACGAGCACCATTCTGAACGAATGTGACCCCTTTGTAAGGAAAACGATCAAGAGGATTCTCTACTGGTCTACGCATACCAACTCCCAGCTCCCACTCTATACATGGGTGGAAGTATTACAACCTCCCACCATCTGGCTGGACTGGCAAATGATATTAACTAGATGAGTGTCAATTTAAATGTTATTGCATTATTATCCAATGAACGTTTTGTAGTAATGGGTAATCATGGAGTGAAAAACTTGTTCTTACCGTTCAATTGTGAATGTTCATCAATGTGTGTCGTGTTATGTTATACTATCATGTGCAGATGGTATGCTCAAGCACAGTATATATATTATAAGAACGCGCATGGGCACAGTGTTTCCTATTATAGACTCGTCACTTTCTAGCTGTGGTCAATTAAAAGCCAGCACATTCGCAACTGAGTATTGGGATGGTGCCTCGTTTCTCGTTTGATGTTTATCTGCAAGCGTTGTTCTAGTAAGGTAAATGTTTTTTGTTATCTACTTGGCTGCTGCACCAGGTATCATAGCCTTTGTTACCGCCAGAACCGGTTTAAGTCCAGTATTGCTTCTTCTTTTCGCTAGCTTGTGTGGTATACATACATACATTTCCTAGAATACACCGAAAACATGTAAGTCGTGTTGTTATAAATGAACGCACCAATGACAAATCAGTTAGAACAATCTTTCAGTGCTTCAAAATTTACATACAATAGTTTTCTCAATATTTCGTTAGATAGAAACCTGCTTCAATGCAAAGCGTGAATACTTACGAGAATGTGTGAAAAAAAAAGATAATTTTAAGAATAAATGATAGTACTTCCTAATTTTTATTTGACAGTCCCGGGCATTGAGAATGCTAATTTCACAATGACCGGTCAGCAGAAGCAAATTCATTTTAAATATTTCTGATGCCTTTTTAATGTTTTAACATTGACTATTATGAGATCATGCAAACACTCTGATGAAGACATACCTATTGTCGAAACTAGTAGCTGGAATCATTTAATCTCATAGTAAACAAATAAAAATTAGGAAGTACTATCATTTACTTTTAATAGCTAATTCGAATTACCTAATTATGAAATAATTTTGTTTCTTGATTGGCTGTTTCCTATTGTGCAACAACGGAAGGTATCAACCACTATGTGAAATAATAGGCATTTTACGACAATTCACTATATATTTTTCTCTTGGTCCGCAGAATCTTTCCGAGTCAAGCTACTTTGCAGCATAATGATTTTGCTAGTACACAGTGCAGTGCATATTTTATGCCACTGCGTTGCATAGCAAGCACAGAGCTCGGAGAATCCAAAAGCATACAGCTACATTGAGCTTTCACGAATAATAGAGTGTAGAAAGAATAACTACACACATCATCAACTCTTATTCTAAATGTAATTCGAAGTGATAACGTTTGTCAGAAAATAGTAAACTATGAATAAGAACAAGCAATTATTGGTTAGAATTAATTCTTTGTCCCAAAGAAGTATTGATATTTTTCTATACAAAAGCCAGAAACTTTGTTGCGAAATGCGGTAGGGGATCATTGCAATTTTGGCAATGTAAAAAGAGACAGAACAACTTTCCTTACGTAATCTCGTCCAGCATACGACTCCGGCTCCAATACTTGCATGACCGTGTATACGCATGGACAAATTGTATGGTATTATTTTACCGCATGTGTGTCAAGGTCGCAAGGAACGCATTACGAGTGAATACCAACGTTGAGAGAACATACTCACACATACATAATGGAGATAAATATTTGTTTACTTATGTTTAATTATCAGATGCTTTCGTTTTTTTTTTAGTTCATGTTATTGTCACGTATGTTACGTTGACATACATTTATTTTTGGGCAAGACTTTCAGACCAGTTTTGATTTGTTGTGCTTGTTTGAATGTCGAG
>RXPK01002051.1:0-143217 GCA_004143645.1 Protaetia brevitarsis
ACATACCTTGTATACACGATGCCGGCGTGTCCTTAAAGTTTTCTAAAGTTAAGAAAAGTTAAAATATTTTTGAGACTGTTTCGCGCATTTGGATTGACATACGTGTTCTGACAGCGGGCGCCTTCTTAAGAACCATGGGAGTCATGGCCCCCACCATTGCAAATTACAATATCTTAGGAGCTTTATTTTTCTAGTAAAATGCCGATAAATATACGTACACACACACATACACATTTAAACACTGAACAAGGGTTGCGATTGCCATGATTTGATGCGATCAAATACGCTTTGTAGTTATTTATGCAGATAAGCGGCGAACTGGGGCCACATCTAGATTGGCCCCTGATTTCAGATGTTTATAGGTCTCCACGCGAAGCTAGCTGCTCTGTGTTGTATGTTTTTGTCGACAGAAAATCACAAACACATCTGAATAATTTTGCGTTAGTTAGGTGGAGAAATGTAAACAAGTGACTCATGTATGTACGTGCATTTTAAACACTAAATATATGCAAGTTTGAAGGAAATACGATAATATTAGTATTTATATTTAAGTAGGTAAGTATTCTCGATAAGTTCTTATGTTGTTCTTATAATATATTTTTCATTTTAGAATGTTTTCTAAATTTATCTATATTAATTTTCTTGTTTGGGCTGAGTATTTTTAGTTAGCAATTAACGAAGTAATAAATTAAATTACTGCCAGCTGAACTAAACTGATTCAAGACTTTGTAAAATTTACCGGAGATTGGCCCCACCACTCAATATTGTCACGGGCTGCCACTGGTTCCTGATGCTGAAATCAAATATCTCTGAGGCGAATTTTTTTCTTTAATTTTCAGATAGGTTGAGATTCCGATTGTATCGATTCTTTAAGCAATTGAGTCTAAAATATACACACCTAATAAAATGTCCTCCACGTTAAGTTAATTTTATACGCCGACGTGTCCTTGATGTTTTGTAAACTTAAGAAAAGTTAAAATATTTTGAAATAAGTCGGGCATTTTGAGCATATACATACATACGATGTTCCTGATGTTCAAGTCAAATATCTCTGACGAGAAGTTTTTTTTTTTAATTCAGATAGGTTGAGATTCCGATTGTATCAATTCTTTAAGCAATTGAGTCTAAAAATATACACATCCAATAAAACGTCTTCCACATTAAGTTAATTAAGTATAGCAACACTATTCTCCATCATCATCTAAGACAGGTGTTAAACGTGCTCACTTATTTTGTGTACTATCTGAGTGATAATGTCCACATTGTAGCAATTATTTGTAGTTTTAGTCATTATTATCACTTTGAAAGTTTATATTTTCTTTATAGTTGCTTTGGGAACGGTATTTATAAAAGCTTATAAGACATGAAGCAGTGCAATTTTTTTGCTAAGGTTGTTCCTATATTTTGAATGGTTTTTACCGCGCATTAATAAACCATTCAGTCAGAACACTGTCTTTTTCTATACAAACTATATTAACAATGAAAAGTTTATTTATTATTACAGTATACCTTCTGAAGTATAATAGTTTTTCCTCAACAGTACAAAGACGAATGCGAATTCATTTCAATAATTTTGGCTTACACCTAACGACAGAGGAATACTTAATATTAAGAAAAATAGAGTAATTTCACCCTTATATTTTATAAACTCTTTTTTTCATTTTCTTTTTCGCTTATTAATACATAAAAAGTTTGATTTTAAAAATTGCTTGCAATAAAAGATCCAGAAAATTGAACTGTTTTATTTAGAGGTTGGACAATAAACGACGCAGAACGCCTTAACGACAGGAGATAAGGGTTTGGGTGGGTCACCATTGTATTCACAAATAGGGTACTAAACTTCAAAGAGCTAAACCAATTTTATAAATAAAATTACGCAATGTTGAATTTTATTGGAACAGTTTGCTGAATCTGATTAAACAAATTGAGGTATACAGATACCGATGTTGTTAGGCTTTTTCTCGCTTCCAAGTTTTAACGTCCCTACGTTATCTCTTCTGACCCAAGGCTTAAATTACAAATGTTAAAATGCAAACACAAAATGTACTTAGATTTTCTACTTCAAACATCTACCCCAGGTTTTAGAGTCTCTGTAAAATACATACATAGTATCATTTATTTTACGGTTTATCCAATGAACCAAATAAGTTAATTTAACGATATTTTGTTAGATGATTTGAATATTAATTGAGTACTGTAACAATAAACAGTAGAAAAGGATAAATAATGTAAAGTATTTCAGTGCTAAATAAACTCTAGCTTTATTGCGAGACCTAAAGATATCAGTGGTAACGAATTCAATGGAAGATAGTTATTGCGATATTAAATGAGTTATTTAAATTGTTATAGATTAATTTGGTGGTATGACGAAGCGACCGCAGAACAGGTCTATTTCGCATAGTGATCCAAAATAAAGTGATCAATTTGAAAATTAGACCTTATTAGTCAGTTACAATTCCTTGAGCGATGCAAATAAGGCCCATTGCAACCACATCTGACTTCTACAGAAACCAAACTGAGGAGAATATAATAAACAAAAAACACATGTAAAAATATAGAATTGACCTAAAGAGTAATCTGCTAAATGCAAACATAGCCAGTGAATTTTATAACATAACATATACTAAATCATTCTATACTGGTATCAGATTGCATGGGTTAAATGGAGAATGACTGATTATAGGTAAGCAGTTATTGAATTTGAATTTAATATGAAATTTAAGTTTTCAGTTAGAATAATGAGGTCATTATTTTAAAAGTTTCCAAAAACTAACAGCAACCAGTTTCCTTACCAAGAAAAATTCGAAAGGAAAAGTAACCCCATTTGCGATTATTTAATTCATTTAACTATAATAAGTATAAATTATATACATGTTGTACTTGTCATCATTCATTTAGATAATATAAGATGTTAGTATAAGAAGCTAATAAAAGATAAACGTGTGATTATAAAATTTTATTTAGTTTATTCAGTAAACTAGATCTTACAATTCAATTAATTTAATTTGTTTATGATTTCTTTATTTATAACCAATTCTTTTTTTTTTCTTTTTTTTCAATAAAAATAAAATACAACAAGTTTAGTGGTTTTTATTACACCTAGTAGCGAAACTCACTGAATAAAGAGTAATATTGTGAAAGTGACCTTCTTTCTGCTAGTGGCACGGACACTTGTATAGCACCACATCACTGTCAATTTAGTTTCCAGGCTGCTTAACGGAGAGTTTTCTTACTAAAGGGTGCGTTCCAAAGGCCCTTTTCTGATTATTTAATTTGAACAATTAGTTATTAAATATCGTTGTAAAACACACTAAACGTTTAAATAAAAATGTTTTAAACAAACAACCTAACTTTTATTTCAAAACCAAAATGCTATGTTTTTCCAAATTTGAGATTCTTAAATCACAGATATGTACGTATTTAGGAATCATAAATACTATATAAAACAAATTATTTAATACAAAAGTACGTATTCAAACATTCCTGACGCTTTAAATAAATGAGATTAAGAAACGTCAAAAATTATACGGTAACATTTAAAATCAGGAGTCATCTATCCGTAAATGGCTCGAATCTAAATTTGTAGAAAACTGTAATATTCGACTATTCGTGTTATCGATATATGTTAAGATCGTAACTATTTTATCACAGACCATTTAGTGTCGATTTTTAAGACTAAAATATGACTATAAATAACTAAAATAATGGCGGTTCATATAAATCTTACCCCTAATTTAACGCTATCGGTGAACATAAATTACAAAAGCGTCTAATTTACTATTAATATTGAATTGAAACTAATTAATTATTTTTTGTTTAGGTGATATACTTGATGAGATACTAACTTGGATGCGAAGGGTCGCTCTATGCGGGTGGGCAGGTAATTCCTCTGGTCATGGTGTGGGTTCTTTGGGCGTTCTATGTCCCGGTGCCTCTGGATTGGTTCTCTTAGTCAGGATTCTTCTTAGGAAGTCTTATAGGAAATTCTCGATGATTATACAAAGTATGGATTTATATTATTCAGGTGCTACATATATCGCTACTTTTTTAGGTAAACACTTTGTGCAACTTTGATATTTTTGAGAGGTTGGTATAAAAATCGTTATAGGATGTTCACTAAGGACCGTCGTCTTTCGTGCCCACAGGCACAATGAAAATTTAAACTTAAAATACAGTAATCAGCCTTCGATTGCCATCGCTGTCAGGTAACCAAACTCGAAATTCAAATGAATAACCAGTAACTGACATTAAAATGCCATTATTTACTCTAGTCTAGGGGAATACAGCAAATGTTACCAAATAAACATCCCGAAAAATAAAAAATCTCCACGAGCAAAATATAATAAAAGAAATACAAAAATATACCAGGTAAGCTTGAATAAACAACTAAATTGAGTCTGTCTCGGACGTAATAAAGAAATGACTATTCATATTCGGACACTAAAAGTATTTTTGTTGCCATTGTTTTTATGCTGTACTTAGTATATGTAATGCTTTTCAATACTAATTCTTGTAAAATTATTTATTTTTATTTATTCATGTGTATCACATACTACTATCATAATAATACAAAAAATAAACATTTTAACTATTCTGAATAAAATCCAGCTGCCTACATTTGTATGAAATTGCATAATTAAATCACAAAATTAGTTATAAAAACTCAATAAAACGCGTTTTACAGCTGAAATTTTTAAAAGTTCGTGTTGAAGTAGCATATCATAACGCTAAAACCGACTGGTTAGTTTGCAGAAAATCTGCGTAATTCAGTGTGTATGAGCGCAACTGTTACAACCGCAGATTCATTTTTTCACGTGCAACATTTGGCAGAAATTGTTATAAAATCCGTGTTTATACTTTGAAAATCTGCGTTAGTACTCTCATGCGCTATTTTTACTTAAAATATGCGGTTTGAATGTGTCCTCGCGTCTTTTGGTTATTGCCCAGTTCTCTCAAAACCAGAACTCTTACGGAGAGAGACTGAACGTTACTGTAAATATTAAAATTGGTAATCCCTCAAATTGTAGCTATAAACCGCTTCAGCTGCTTTCCCATCGACGCCCTAAAATTTAATTAAAACGAGATTAACACCGAGCATTTAATCTGATTAATCTGCTGTTATCGATTAAGTTTCTAGATGCGGCGGCTTTTTGTTCTAACAGTCTCACTATTGGAAGCACTCTTATTTAACCTATAATTAATATTTGAGAATTTCAAGGGTGGATTATAAAGAGTCCCAAAAAACATTTAGCCAACATAAAAATGCATGTATAAGTAATCTTGCAAGGTATGGTAATAACATCATATTTTGACTGTAAACCTAAACATAAGTATTATCAATAGTAAACACGCAACTCAACCCTTTTCATTTCATCTATTAAAAACTAAAATCATTAGTTAAGAAATAAACATATCACAAGTTCTATGTCCATATATGAATTTTAAAAAGGAATACCAAACTAAACCTCATGGTTCAATGAAAATGACACAGTTTAGCACTCCGTAAACATTGCTTGGTACAGTCTAACTTCGCCTGATGTTTTCGACTTAAATCCGGTACCTCCTCTAAAGAAATGTAAAGCAGAGTTCACGGCGCGGATACGAGAAGTGACACAATCAGTATCACGGCACGTGCCGTGTAAATTTAATTTAATTGTCGTGTTACTGGTTATGTGGCTTGTTATATTACGTGCCGTATTCCTCCGGTCCGCATTCTGCCTAAATTTACACGGTATGTGTCGTGTTGCTGGTTGTGTCGCTTATCGTATTGCAGTCGTATCACTCCGGTGTGAACTCTGCCTGACAGAATCAAGCAGCAAGTGAGAGTTCTGATTATATAATTAAATTTAATCATAATATAAATTTAAATTCAGTTGCACCAACTCTTTAACCAATAATTACGTACAATATACATATGGATTAACTCATAACTAAGCTCATTTACTTTGTTTGGAAAGTTTTCAACGAATTTGTTTTTATTGTATTGTCATAAATTTGCCGAAATTTTGCCTCTGCGTATTTGTTTAATTTTTATCCAAAAATTATTTCATAGGCACATAAGTACTTATAAAATTGGAATAGGTAAACCAGGCATTTAATTTACATATTTAAAGCAAGAAATAGCAGTTTATATTCATAATAGACAGAATTTATAAGTACAGTAGGAAAAGAATTCCAAAATTTTTATATTTAAAACTTTAACAAAAAAATTTATTTATTTTTCATAGTTGTAATGTACGATTCTAAAAAGTAAATAACAGGGAGTGTACCAGGTGGATAACAAGATTTCTATTGGTGCATTTTTATGCGTGATTGTTTAGTTGATTTAGAGTAAAATAGGCACATAAAGAGTTCTTGCCTAAAAGTGGTTAGTGTTTAGTGAAATCATATTACCTGTGTGTATCATAATTGTGTGCTTCCTTATTGTTCGTATTCATTATAAAAGGAGTTAATCTATTCTAACCATAGTTATTAATAGATTGAGAATTTGGAGAACTGCTATACACTGAACGAAAAATATACACAAATATAATAAAAAAGTGCATTAATTCAATAATTATTTTATTAAATTCAAAAAAAACGAACACTTTTAACACTATCAATCACAATTAAAGGTTCATCTATATAATAAAGAAAATTGTTGATATAATGAATTTATTATTCACTTGATTATGAATATAATAAACACAAATTATTGCTTTAAAAATCGGTATACATTAAAGTGATTAAAGAAGTTTTTGATACAATAAAGTAAGTGCATATTATATATAAACTGGATTATCATATTGCTAACCGTGGTACATTGTACGAATTAAGTTCTTTATTGCTTATATGAAATTTATACATTCCGTTAATTAATAATAGCTGTAGAAACTATGAATTATATATTATACCTATTTATTACTACAGTTTGCCAATAATATAACAGATTTCGAAATATGTGTTAGTGTAAAGAGGTCCAAGTCTTTACACTAACAGCACATTCGAAATCCGTTATACTTTTGGCAAACTTGGTAATAATTAATTCGCTTATAAACAACCAACTTCAAAAAGGTGCAGCTGCAGTGCAATAAGTAAATTTTACTTACAATAGGTACTATTTATTGATAATTTTAATATTGTATACATTATTTATTTACAAATCAAATTATTATCTTCATTCTGTCAGCATTTCTTATGTGATTTAGTCTTTAGTTCGTACAAGCTTGCCACAAGCTATCCAATTCGCTGGGTAATAAGTTATCAAATCTTAACGACCGTATTATAGCTTCTGTCCCGTCTTCAAAATCTGAAACACTTCAAGGTAATAAGTAATATTTGAGAAAGAGTGTACAGTATATATATATACGTACCAATTATTTGCAATATTTGTTTTGGAATCTCCTTATCCGTTTTGCATATCGGTAAATTTATTACTTACAATTTTTCCCTTTTTTTACCATCCGATAAAATTCCTAAAATATGTTAAGGGTTTTATATTAAGGTACTTAGTTGTAGCTATAGTAACGTTAAATTACCAACTTTTCCGTCAGAAATCTATTAACTACCGCTTTTCTAACCGTGATGACGTTCCCGACGATAAATGATAATCGTTTTCTATAAAATACTAAAACACTATATTTGTATTTAGGTTATGCACATGTTTGAAACGTCTGACTAATGTATCAAGCTCGGCAAAATTAGTGTTACACATAAAACAAAGTATATTGCACCTACTTTAACGTTCACACACACGCAAAATGTTAAATATTGGATATCCACTATTGTTCAATATATAAAGCTAGGTTAGTTAATTTGAATATCTATAATAATTACGTATTTCAAGTTTTCAAGTGGATTAAGAAATAAAAGAAAAGGGAGCGTACTAAATACCTTAATTTTGCCTGCAATAACACTAAACACACTACTTTTATGAATGCAAACAAATAAAATACGTTTCAGAAAAGATGCATTTATGCCTGGGTAGAAGGGATTATGTAGAATGTGAATCTGAAGTTCTGAAGAAACAATTTTAACAATTGCATACGCTATACCTACGGAGAAAGCGTAAGACATACCATGTGTTAGAGTAAAATGATTGGAAACGATCAATACCGTTATAAATTCATTTATTAATACAATTAACTCTGTATTAAAAATACATTATACCTCATAGAAATAATAAAATATTTTATTAAATTAATAACATACTACTTTAAATTAACAAACTACTTAATAATTTCAATTTCTAATAAGTAACAAACTTTATTTTGTTAATACAATAAACTTACTTTTTCAACGCGACCGTCAATAAACAAAATTGTTCAATATAACAAAAAAAAAATATCCATACAATATATTTTTTTATTGTTTTAATAAACCCAACTCAATAAACGATGTTTATTAATTTTATTTTTTCAGTGTAGACCATTTGGTTGTAAGTATCTACATATTATTTAAGAATTCAAGTTAGTGAATTGCTTTTATTGCTACAATTGCTACATATAACATTTCATTCACTCTTAAATGCTGTATCTTAGCAATAACTTGTATTACTTCCATACATGGTTTTTCTTGGGAGTTTTCAATGAGTAACTCAAGGAACCTCTACCTGCCTCATCTGTTTCACATATACACATAAATCCAAATGCCAAAAATATCTATAATATTAATGTATGCCGTATTTTTAGATGACGTTGAAAATAACGTGACCAATAGTAATTGTAACAGCTCAGTGTTATTTTTAAACTACAACTGCTTGTGGGACATTATTGCAACAAGTCTGTTGGTGTTTATCAGAAATTGTTGGTTTCATAGGAGATACATAAATACTTCGAAATCTTACTATGCAACTGCTAAACCGGACGGCTGCCCAATACTATAAAGTGATTTCGACAAAATTTGTCCTGAAAAAAAGCAGTAACTTATATATAAACGGAAAAAACCCAACACCACACACCAAAATATTATTGAAATATCATTACTGATATGTTAGTAAATACTAACAATAAAATTTATCCTTAGAATCCTGCAGAATTTCATCAAATCATTGTGAAGGAAAAAGAAAGCACATGTTAGAGAAAATTAGAAAACGCTGCAGCTTTTTACAGTGTTCTGCACTGTATAGAAGAAATTTATTTTGTACTAAATATTACTTTCAATAAAGCATTATAAAATAGTTTTTATAAATAGTAAGATACTTTTTGAGATGTTTTACAATAACTGGTTTCTAGACATTTCTAATAAATTGATTATTCTTCGAATATGGTTTGAGGTCCTACGATTCACAGGAGTTCTTATTTTAGTATTATTAAATTCTCATAGAAGGTTTGATCAATAAAATCATACATTTTAAACGCATTTGCTAATGTAGAAATTGCAAAATAGCAACTTGTTAGCAGTTGGTATGCATTTTCATCTAAAATTAAGATAAAACTGCAATCTTAATGAAAGGATATAGTATTCCGTGTACCGATTGTCGGTTGTATGTTGGTCAGACATCACAAATTGTAAGAACAGAATAGTCAACATAAGAGCGTTGTCGTACGGAAAACGTTTCTTGTGCCTTATCATCTACATGTCCAAGATTTAAACATAGCTTTAATTATGATGGTATTTCCATACTTGAATTAGAAACTACTTACAAAACGATTATTTTTGGAAATGGTTGATATAAACTGTAGTAATGCTATTATTTTAAAACTGATACAAATCAATTAAGTAGTATTTATTGAAATATTTTACATCAATACATTTTTTTCTATTCATTTTAATATGTATACTGCAAACAATTTTGTTTTATTATATGTCTAGTCCTGACTGCATTTAAATGTTTAACTCTTCATCATGTTTGTCAGCTGTCACTAATCTACAACTTGTAAGCAATTACTTATTGTGATTTCTATATTGGTTTCATTTTAATTTGTATATTTTAGTGGCTCCTGAGATGTTTTAAATTAAACGAAATATTGAGGTATTTATTTTATTTAGACAGACCGAATACCCGTACAATTGCTTTGCTGTTACACTCCATGTTTAAATTTCATCTCGGCCAGCTTGGTTTTACTTTTTGTTTGTTTGTAAGGGTCCAAGGACTCACATCCATTAAGTTAAAACTGGCGATATAGTTGTGTTAAAAATTCTTTATTTTTGTTTGCTTATAATTTCTTTTTTATTAATAAATTTTTGGTTCATTGCGTAGTATAACTTGATTGTTTTGTCAATTTTCTCATTTATTTCAGCTTCCTGTTTTCCTGTTCTTCAATGTTACTCTAAATATTTAAATCCTTAACTTGCTCTATTTTGTATTATTTATTTTAATTTCAGTTTCAACATTATGGTTCCGATCACCAATATTTTAGTTTTTTCTGTGTTTATTGTCATGCCCTCCTTCCATGTTTTTTTTCCATATATATTCAATTTTCTTGTTGTTTTTTCACTGTGGCCATTATTACTAATGCTCTGCAAGATTCCATTAGCTATTTCAATCCTCTGTAAATTCTTATGACCCACAAACACTTTATTGGACTTTTTGTTCGCATGTTTTTATGATGGTATCCATATGTAGGTACATTAAATAACGTTGGACTTAGTCCACCTCCTTGTCTTAGTCCCATGTCAATCTTGAACCCTTTTGATTTCATATTGTTTTTGATCACATAATTTATGTTAGTGTCGTATAAGTTTTTTATAATTCTTATTAATTTGTTGTGTACACCTTTTTCCTTTTTCTTCTGACCATACTTTTGTCCTCATAACTGTATCGAATGCTTTCTCTAGGTCAATGAAAGCTAAGTAGAAGTTTTTGTTTCGTTGATGTTGTTTTTCTATTAGTTGTTTCAATGTAAAAATGTGGTCTTGGGTACTCCTTCCAGCTTTAAATCCACTTTGTGCTTCTGATAGTTGAGGTTCAATTATCGGCATTAGTCTATTAATGATCAGTTGTTCGTATATCTTTACAATTATGTTCAGTAAAGTTATGCCTCTGTAGTTGTTACAATTTTTCTTATCTCCCTTTTTATATAGTTATCAGCGCTGCTCCCCATCCCTCTGGTATTTTTTCTTCTCACCACGCCTTATTTAGTATTTCCAACAGTGCTGTCATACCTGCTCCTCCTAAGTTCTTTATCATTTCAGCCGTGATTTTGTCATTTCCAGGTGCCTTTCCATTTTCCATTATTTTTATTACGTGCACCAACTCCTCCATGTTTAGTTTTTCAATTTTTGGTTCTGAGAGTAAATATATAAATAGAATAACAAAGAAACGATAGAAAATGCAGGCCTATTGTAATTACAAAAAAAAATCTTCAATAATCGTCTCTAGTTGTAATATCTTCCGCATTTTGTTGTCCAAATTTCTGCACACCGTTATGCTATCCCATACTGTCAGCTTCTTCATAATAGCTGTTATGCATTCGCTGATTCACATTAACCGATCACTGTCTTATTTAATAATACACATACTTGCTTAACTACGTTTATTAAAATTGAGGTTTAATGTGAGACGCGGCTCTAGATTTTATCTTAAGACAAGCAACAGTCCAGAAATCAGTTATCTAACGCCGCGTACAGCGGAAGTAAAACTCGAAAACGCCGGACAACCAAATGATTCTTCTTTTAACTTCTCTCAGAAAGTATATTTATAACATTGAAAAAACGGGATCGGCAAAGGTAGGCTATGTCCGACTGATGCGGGGTGGTCTTTCATTGTAGATGGTGGCATTGTAAACCAAGACAGAAAAGCACAGTCGGCTTGTGATAAATTGGATGCCAGGCGGCAAGACAAAAAATGTACGTGCCGATTTGGGAAATAGCATAACTGACGATTTATATACAAGAGCAATATAAGCAATACATTTCTGGGGGATCTAGAGCGTCCCGCAGAGCAGCTTTTAAATGATGAAGTAGACATTGGGCTTAACAAAGATTGGTAAACTGGAAATTATACAACTGGTGCAATAAACGTAGAAAAATCAGCTAAATATTGTAAACTGAAATTGTAATGAACATTCTTAAATACTAAGGCTATATAAAATTAATATGGGTGGTCCGTCCGAAAAAAAAAAACATCTTAAAATCTAACGTGCACTTGCGTTCACAAGTAATAGCACTACACTCTACTTTGGCAGTGTATTAGGTGATGTTACAACATAGCTCAGGTATAATGAAGAAGCTGAAGCTCTACGAACTGCTTGTTAGATTGATATAATACCTATCCTAAATAAATAAAAATTACTGTTAAGTTCATACATAAGTGTATTTAAAATAAATAAAAATTATTACTAAATTGATTTTGTACTTGATGTAACTCTATTAAGTTGTTTGGCATCAAGTATACCAGCTATCTAGAACATTCTTAGAACGCACAAAGTAAAGCAAAGCTTTAGTTTCCCAAATAAGAATAGTTTAAAACACCTTTACAGACTATTGTATGGAAGTACACCCTTCAATACAGACGAAAAAATATATAATTCTATATTTTAATTTGTAAAACATTTGATTAAAACAGAGTGTACATAATAAAACATTTATTGATACAAAGAACAAAACGTAATAATTGGTTAAATTTGCTTGGTGCAATGCCATTCATATTTAATTCATAATTCATTTAATTTTTGATTAGTTAATTAACTAGCTCTGGCAACAAGGTTTCGGTGTTCGAAATAGTAATAGATACAATGTACAGGCAACCGAAACTGGCATATCCATCTAATGTGTGAAAGAAACAAATTATGTTATACTGTGTCAAAAGTGAACGTTATTCAAAAATTATACCTTTAATGCATTCATCTATGTGCTTGTTAGTGTAGTACGACTTATTGGCTAATTTCATTGGAATGGAGATTTTTCTGGTTTAGTTACAATGAATAGATATGGGCAAAAAATCAATCCTAATCATAAAGAAGTTGCAATTGATAGTAAAAGACTACCAACTATTTCAATAATAAAACTGAACTATATTAACGTTATTTACGTGTTAGTCAATGTTTCGTTAAAAGGTAAGAATAGATAATTTTCCAAAATGGTTACCTACATTTCAGGTTTAGCAGGTTTTCCCCTCTTTGGTGTATATTGTCATCGTAATAAACATCTATGTTTTCTTCAACACTTTCATTCAAATAACAGTATTTTACGTACTGACCTTCAACACTAGCAGTTAATTTTATAGCAGTTTGATTTTGATATTATTTAGCTAGGAATTAGATTGAGGGTACGCAAAAATGTTTCCCTACCGTTTTATTATCAGAGATTAGTCCTGCACACTAAAAAATGTTTGCAATTCCTGTTGAAAATTCTAGGCAATGTACAGGGTTAAGTTACCAAAAATTAGGGTAATTTAATATAAAACACCTATATTTTCGCTTTTTGTAAATTTTTACTCACATAGAGCGTTATTTGAAAATTTTCAACAGAAATTGCGTACTTAGTGTGTATATACCAAATAAACTTTTTGTAAGCACAGGACGCACAAAAATAAATAAACAAATATGTACAGATTGGCTTTGGTAAAAGCTAAGATATACCATAACTGCCACATCTAATTTTATTAATTAGTCTGATGTTTGGTTTTAAATTGCTGGGGTTTTTAGAAAATGAAGTGGAAATATATATGTATGGATCTCAAAGTAATAAGTTGTATAGTGTTAATAAGGATAAATTGGACGTCTATCAATTCACATGTTATACTTCTGCCCAAAACTGAAAATTCAAGTTGAGGCTAAAGGAAGACCAACTTATGGTGATTTAGTCTTTTTTGGCATAATGTTCATAACATACATGTATTTATGTGATGCCATTATTGATGTTATTATTATTATTTTTTTTTTTTCTAAAATACATAAAATGAGACTCTATTAAACGGTGTAGCAATAAAAGTACTATTTTATTTGTAAGGGAGAACAGAATGAATTTTCACATTTTTTGGCAAAGTCAATACTGGTCTTATGAAAATGATTCTGCAGTTAATTTTCGCAAAATACATTTAGAATTAAATTAGATATCTCTCAGGCAGTCATCGTAATTGTACCGTCATTGTAATTTGTACACAAATGTTGCCGGAGAACTAAAGTATTAGATTGCGCATCGGTAGGCGATAAGGTTGCTCGTCAGTTTTACATACTACGACTGGCATAGTAAATTTAATATATTACCTACTGCTGTAGTTTAGTTTACCCGCGTTACCACTGTGTGTATTTTAAGTTGCTTAGATTTTGTTATGTTTACTCCGTTTCAGCCATTGATCAATTTACCTAGAAATTTTCACAATTATGTTTAGTTTGTTTTAAATTTAGTTAAAGAGTTAATTGTTTGATTTATTTAATTAAGTATTAATTTTTTTTTTAATTAATTTCATTTATTTATCATTTGAATGTTGGCGTATTGTTTGTACAGTTGTAGAGTTTTGTCAGGCACTTGGGTGGTTATGTTTAATAGCAGCCTACTGATACCGAATTTTTACTTCGATAACACACCAATAGATGGCAAATGAAACATGATGTGTGCGTTGTGGATAAGCAAGAAGGCCAATCTTAACGGACGGGTTGCCAATATTTACTGTGTGTCTATTGTCGGTGGCGTTAATCGTTAATGTATTTGTCTTAGCCCATTTGCATCACCATGTTAGCCTGGTTTAATTTAAGGGGTAAAGCAGTACTTTGCAGGTGATAGTTCATGTCTCGTGCATATAGTGAACGTCCATATTCTGTTCTGAGCGTCACTTAAAATCAAACCAAGCTTAACGTGTGGTGCTAAACGGCCAGTTAGCACCATGGTTAGTAGGCTTGAAAGTTCCAGAAAAAACTTTTCACGATACTGTATGTGATGATGGCCGAATATCATCACCAGAGAGTGCATGTTGAATGCAGTTTCTCATATAGTAATGGGGAAACTGTGTGCTCCAACATAGACTCCCATCCTGATCATTAAATTTTTTCACTAGCAGCATTCCTTTAGTATACCGTTTAAATAAGCGCGCGTTTTTAATCAAGCTTTGATAACACACCTATAGATGGCTCATTACGGCCTCAAAATAGTATATGCAACATACCATACTAGTTTATCTGTGGTCAGGCAGTTCCTTAGTCGACTGTTAATGTGAGTAGTCGTATTTTTAAATATTAATGATGCCATTTTGCAATTCATTTTAATATTCTAACTTTTCGCATAAATTGTTTTTTAAATATTTTGTCTATCAAGGATTTCGCTTTATAATAATTGTTCTTTTGCGTTCTTTTAAAATTTTATCCGTTGAGCTAGCTAATTTAATGTTCTTTTTCCTTGTTAATTTCATTTTGCATTTTCAAGTCAATCTGTACACAGCACTACGTCAGCGTGACTGTTTACATTCATAGAAGCATTCTTGCAGACTTGGCGATCATATTTCTTACTACTTTTTCTTACAGCATTTTTATTTTATAACATAATACAGTATAGTACAGGACAATTACTCATCTTAAGGCCGTTTTGTATAACACAGATTTAATCCGTGTTATACACGTAAAATTTTAAATTGGCCAATAAATTGCGCAATAAATAGCTAGGTGTAAAACGGCCTTGAGAAGAATGAACAGAGAAAAAAATGAGTTTTTAAAAAAATGCATTGTTATATGATCAACATATGTGAAAAAGCATTGAAGTGCTGTCAGTCTTCCACAAGTAGCTTGTATGGGCAAATAAGCCTCGCTTGCTTTTGAATTTATAGCGTGTCAGATATCAAGGTGTGGTTGGAATCGCTGTATTAGGTTCACGATTTCCTAATAATTGAAAAAAAAGAAATTTATTAACGATAATTAAAAAAAATCGAAAAATCTTTATGTACATGTTCAAAACCAGCAGGTGGTCGTTTTCTATTTTCATGCATGTTTGGCATAATCAGTTAGCTGCTTACTACACAAAAACAGTGCTCTTTCAATGTACAAGGCACCTGTAACACTTCAACCACTAACAATAAGTACTGCTAGAAACTACGATTTACTGTACAAGAATTAATAGAGAGTTACAACAACGTTTCTTACGTTAGTGCCAATTCTTGATATGATGCCCCAATTGGTGGTTATCGAGGTTCTTTAAAACAATGTCTTTTTTTTAATAGTTTTCGAGTCTCTGAAACATTTGCATTTACAATGACTTTTGTTTCTTCAAATATAAAATGGCTATTGATCAAAAAATGTAAAACAAGATTTTTTAGTAAACTGCACCGGTTTGTGAAAGCAAATTATTTCTGGAATCCTTACACTATCTATCACAATATTTATCCTAAACTTTTTTCAATCTATCCAATAAAAGTTTTTATTTGGATATAAATTACTTATATGTTATAAATATTAACAAATTAAAACGGCCATTTAAAACAACGTAGCTTCTTCCCATTGAACAATTAAAGGATATTAAGTTTGAAAGGTATCTACCTCTACAAACATTATCATAAAACACTTTCAAAATGCCTTTGAAGATTACTACGTAGTTTGATTTAATTACCCCACACCAGTATAACGTGCAACAATCGTTAGAATAAATAAAAATTACACATAATGAGTCACATGAAAATTAAAACATGATACAAGAGAAAGTACTATTCCAAAGTGCAAATCTCAAGGGCTGTGGAATGACAAACAAGGATTCCTAAAGAGAGGAAAGTACACGCAATTGAGATCAATGTAAGTACATCTAGAAGTGTATGTCCATAGTTAAAAATCTCGGATTTAATCGTTAAAAGACCCGCATCAGAAAATCAATCAAAGGACGCTATTGCTCACGATAAAAGTACAACGTTACGTACAAGGATACCAAAAAGATATAAAAAAGATGGATATGATAGAATATCCTATCCTATATTCTTGAATATTTACAAAATTACTTGTCATAATTGAGAAATATCTTTTTTATCTGTGCCGAAGTCTAGAATCACAGTTTTACACGTGCGAAATCGAAATAACAGAAAGTGTAGAATTTTATACAAAATACATTTTCCATGTTCAGAGTTTTATAATAACGGCTAAACAGTTAAATTGGAAGACATTTGAGTTGAGTAACGAGCAACATTGTCTCAAGTTTGTAACATTAAAGATAGGCCGCAATCGTGTCGAGTGCTGCAATTTACGTGCACGTGATCCTTTGATTACCTAAGAAGTATCTATAAAAGAGGGCTGTAATAATAACTCTTACTAACATACTGTTTTTTCTTATATTCGATTTAAGAAATTACAGGAACTAATAATTGAAGCAAATGTTCGCCTTTTTCGTAATGTAGAAGTGCGCATTTTAGGAATTTATATTACTATCCAATAAAGACTATTACTGTTATTATTATATCGAGCCGGTCCACACCACTGCAATCTAGGTTAATTGGGCCCAGCCCGGTCCATCACATTAGCCAGTAAGGCTCCTTTTAGAGCCTCGGATTTTTCAAAGGACCGGTAAATTAACGGGCCGTTAGAAATGACAGATACTGTAGAAATACATTGTTTTCAATGCATTCCTTCAGACTAATGACATTCGTTAAAAGAAACGATCCGTTATAGTCGCATCAGTTTATTAGTCAGCAAAATATACATAGTTTATTACTATATTGAAAATATTACTCAAAAATGAATGATATGGAAATAGAAAAATTATTTTCGTCTTTACGTAATTCAGAGGGGTATTCACAGTCACACACGCAATTCATTTCTGCATTTAATTGATATATCCACAATCTTCTACTACGCTTTTCCTCTCTGTCTTTGACGGCGAAGTAACAAATATATTTTTAATTTCTTTTCCTTTGGCTACATCCTGCAGTTGAAGAAGTACACAAACCGAGCGCCAAATTTGAGTTCAGGAAATGCACATAGGCACACAATGCGCGTATCCGTTAAGATTGTTATCTGATCGTATGTGTATGCTCGTAATTATGATGTAAATTTAGCGATCCGTTGAAAAATCTGAGCGTCTGAAACAGGTCTAAGCGCACGCAAGGCCGCCGTCAGTCTGTTGGCACTCAAATTTACTGGCTCCTTTTCCAAAAGTGTACCCTGCTTTAGGAAAATTTATGCGCAGTTGTAAATACAAAGAAAAAGAGACTTTACAGTGAAGTAAAATACACAATCTATATAATATTTTTGATTCCAAGTGCATACGAATTACATTTTATTAAAAAACAAACAAATATTTTTTGCTATGAAGTTCAGCTAAGTTTTCAACATCACATATTAAAATAAACATGTGCCAGTAGTACATTCTTTTTATTGAATAAGTTAAAAAAACGTCAAAAATTAAAGTATAATCTGTACAAAATAATGTTAATCAAAATTTATATTTTTTACTTCAATATTAAAGAAAAAGTATCCCTCGTAAGTTCAACTTATAATTGAAGGAGTCAGAATAAGGGTACAAGTGTATTTTTTGTAATACGTACTTGTTTTTTTTTACAAAAATAAAAATCTTATACTAAACACAACTTTAGAAATAGAATTCTCTTATTTTTTAATTAATGAATGTATTTTTTATTTTATTTAAAAAAATCTATACAAAATCTTGACTTTTTTACAGCTAAATAACTTTAGACTGAAACATCTCCATTGTCTGTAAATGTTATACCCTTTTTATTCTAACCCTTGAGAGCCTTATTATCGTACCTTCCAAACGATAACTGTTATTTTGTACAATGCTAACAAACAATATATTTATCAAAATGGAATTATGTCTTAAATTATTTATATCAAACTTGCAAAGGTTCAGCATCAACTTCACAAAATAAATATAAATTCACTGGTAAGTCGACAATCTTGCCAAACTAAGTTGCACTTATGGTATTCAATACAAACCACATCAGAGAATTATTAAAATTAGTGGACCAAGACGTACGATATCGCGCTTGGAAAAATTCTTGGCAAAGAGCTTACAATACAAAAAATGACACAGTACGCCTATTTACATCCGACAGCTACCAAGAAGCCGTGGTATTACTCAGAAAATAAAATCTCTCTGCAATTTTTTCAGAGCATATCTAAAGAATAGGAACAATTCGGCTTTTTTGTTTTATCATGTCAATATTCATACAGTAAGAGTGAACGATAACAGTTGATAAGTCGACAGTCGCCGGACAAACTGTTTGTTTCAATATATGACTTATAGAATTGACTGCTATTACCGACATACATACATTATATCTCTCGTTGCATGAACCGCATAATTTATGCACTAAGAAAGACACATGCGATCGGTGTAGTATTTATCGATATTCAGCAACAATTCAGAATCATTTGTTTTTCTTTTAAAGAATAAACTTTCCCCTTTCAACTAATCTAGCAACAATCCCCATCATAGAAAAGGATAGATACATGGCATGAAATAAAATAGGACGCACATAGTCCATAAGAACTTTCAAAATCTAATCTAGGTTGTAGCGGGGGCATCACTTTACGATTAACATAGTTTTTAAAATGTTCGTTAGATGGCATGGATTTAATCATGCCACATTTTAAGTTTTGTTTTTACAAAAATGCTTTAAAAAAACATTGCCAATTTTTGTACATGAACTTCTTTGATTTTAAAACAAAACATGTTCTTTTCCAAAACCGAAATTGAATAAAATCCGGAAATTCGTGTACCGTTGAACTATTAGGAATCTGGAAGATGTGTATTAAAATAAAAGTTATTTTGCACATTTTTGCGCAGCTCGATGTGGTAAAATAGCGAAAAACAGGCAACCAACCATACACTGTACAATACGCTTGACTGTGCACATTCTTCTTTTCCAAAAATTTCAAGAATGGAAACAGATTTGATGTGTATATAATAAATTCTTTGTTCCGAATCACACAATGTAATTTTGTCAGTTGCCTTACAGAACAATCTACATAGATCTGCATTTCATTCACCGCGCTCGCGTTGGTTTTTTACATTTTGCTACATCGATATAAAACAAGAAAAAAAAGGGGTTAAAAGAATGGGAGGGGAGGGAGATGCCACGAATCGGCCTTCAAGAGTGGGGATTGTGCTAAGCTATATAATTATTGTAATTATAGTAAGTAGGACTCTCTGTAAAGGAGACACTCCGCGAAGGAGGTTCTCCAATAGGAGACCTCCACGAGTATTCCTCGTGGAGTCTCTCTTAATAAACAGCTGTCTAGTGTACTAGTCTTTTGGTTGATACCTGTCCCTGTAACCCAAGGTAGGTGCAATTATTATATATACTACCTCTGAGCTACACCCCGTCACGCACCACGTGACATTTGGTGGAGGTCGCCTTGCGATCTTGATATTTATTATTTTTTCTTTGGACAATGGTACCTCAAATTTACTTTTAGTCAGAATTTTTAATTATTTACACAATTTGCTTATTTAAATTTTTGTTAATTATTAAATTTACGTATATGATCAAAAATTTTTAATTTAATTAATTTAGTTAAATTAAAGTATACGTTAATATTAATATATCTTTTATTATCTTTTTAAGGGTTTTTGTTTTATATTAATTGTTGCACTCACTAGTTACATGTGCATTTCGTCATTTTAGTACAATTTGTCCATAAATTAGTTGTTCATTTCGTCATTATTTGCTTCTTATAAAAACATATTTTGTTCACATAAGAATATGTTATCCGCAATAATTTTTGTAGATAAATTGCCTTTCCTAAATTAAATATAGTTTGTATGGTTAAACAAAATGTGAAAACTCGCACATTTTGTTTGCGTTACAACAAAAATAGACAAGGTAGAAAATTCCTTGGATTCAGAATTTGTTTTCTCGTATCAATTGTTGTATAGGTCCCCTCAAAAGGGGAAAATAGTAATAACTTTGAACTGAATGAATGGAATAAGTTCTTGATTTTTTATGGAACGCTCATAATCAATGTTTACTTACATTTTTTGAACGTGATAGCCTAAGTAATTCTTGAGAAAAAAAATATTTAATTTTTCCACCCTTATACCAATATCTCGAATGGGGTGGCATCGATTGAGCTAATATTTGGTATTTACAGTATTTGCGACAGTAGTACTTATTTGCTTTAATGTCAGTCCGATTTAAGGGCACTTTTCAATGGCTTATCGGAGCACAGCCTTTACAATGCGTTTACTTTAATATAATACAATTTAATAATTTTGTTTGCAAATAATTTAAAAAGGTTTTGAAAGCGTAGGCTGTCATATAACGTAAACAATGTGTTCGTTTGTTGCTGTGTAATAAACTTGGCTAATTAAGGTGTATGTTGCGCACAATTAAATGAATTTTACTAATACCTAATAAGGAAACTAATCACAATAAATACTTCAATTATTATTATAAATGAATGCAAGAATAGATGACGCATCATTTTAAAATATGCTATGCAAAGTATTCCCAACAACTGTATAACTTTGTTATGAAATACTTAATTTTATTTGAAAGAGTGCAAACGTCAAAATTTGAACAAAACTGCAAATATCTCAAATACGATTACCTTCAAGAAAACGAAACATTAATATAAACATATCAAAAATAATGCAAGCAGTACACTAGATCCATAGAATTTGTAAATAAGAAAGTTGATATTAACACCCTGTATACCATTACCAAAATGTATGCTGTAAGGCTGAAACATATTTTCTTTAAACATATCACAGTCGGCCATGATTACTCTGCAAGCTTCAAAATCAAATTCCTACTAGAAGTTCAAAAAATTCTAATGACCCAGTTCGATGGGAGACCCTGTATAAGTTTATATGTCGTATCACGATACTTCTAACGTTCAAGTTTTTCAAATGTGTAACCACATATTTTAAAACAGAGAAAGTAATAAAACTACTCGTGTATCTCTCTTAATTTTTATATTCTGTGTGATTGCTAATTTCAATTGCTAACCAGCGTCATAGCATATGTTGCATTCGTGTACGTGGAGAAGTGTTCGCTTTCACAGATTTCCCTGTGCTTTGAAAGGAAATATACCTTCTGTGATACCCGAAGTTCATATAAACTCGCAGTGACATTTCCTCTTCTAATTTAATTATTCAGTAAATAATTTTAATGTACATGTGGCGGCGGCGGTAGTTCGGGTTAAGGAGAAATTACTTTTCGCAAAGCGTATCCTGTTTGAGGTTTATACGCGGCCAGAAAATTTATCATTTTAAAACGTTTTGGTAATTAGTCATATCCCTAAAGAAACATTTTTATCATTTATGAAGAACGCAGAGAGGGTCGTACGGTAGCTATTTACAGCTATTTACTAAACTAACTGAAACTCATTAGTAAGATGGAGTTAACAGCCGACTTTGAAATTCATATACATATATATTTAAATCATATTTAAATTATGTCTATTTTTGAATTGTAGGGACACGCTAAAATAAAAGAAAGTTGAAATACAATTCAGAAAATACCATAATAGCACTACCTCCGAATAGTTTAGATATTAAAAGACCAGTAAAGCAAAGTATTTAGCGTCAACAAAATATATTTTCTCTTGCTCAAAAATCACTGGATCTAGGTAAGTAAAAACTAAAACAAGAACTGCAAGAGGTGTCTAGGCAGTGAAGGCTCGTGACCATATTGAGTGGTGGGGCCAATCACAGGCCAACTCCCTCTGCCCCTTCATTTTATTAATTTTACAAAGTTTTAAACCAGTTTAGCTCAGCTTGCAGTAATTTATTACCTCATTTATTGCTAAGGGCCATTACTACAATAGCGATTTAAGGATTGAATATGGCAAGGTCGAGTTTATTTTTTTGTATTTATATCGAGTATAAGTCTTTAGAGTTTCGCTTTAGCAAACTCAAACCGTAGATTAATGATCTACAGTTTAACCGCGATTGTAATAATAGCCATAACTAAAATAATACCGACACAGAAAATTTAATGTATACAAATTTAGAAACCATTTTAAAATGACAAAAACATTAAATTCTTATCGGAAATACTTATATATCTAAATATAAATACTAACGTATTTCCTTCAGAATTGCATGTATTAAGTTTTTAAACTGCACGTACATACATGGGTTATTTGTTTACATTCCCCCACCTAACTAACGCATAATTATTCAGGTGTTTTTGTGATTTTATATCGACGAAACGTAACACAAAACAAAGCACATGAGCTATTCAAGCGAAGATCATCGAGTAAAATATAATGGATATTCCAAGCATAAGCGCACGTATTTCTGACAAAGAATGGTAAACATAATTTTTATTTTCTTTGTTTGTCTACCTAAGCAGATGGCTTGTTTTTTTTTACTTAAAACACTATTCTGATGTATTTTTTCAATAACTCTCTTATTATAATTATTATTTCATTTTCATAATTTTTACCCTAAGAAAGATATGAATGGTAGCTCATTTTGATTTGCAATACTATAGTTATTAATCTGCAAAGTCAAACTACACTTTATTACTATAATTAATAAATATTAAATATTCTTGAACCCAATTTTTATTGCGGAGAAGTGTCTAAATCAAAGTCCGTATACGACGGCCTCTACATATGTTTCTACTTTCAATAGTCGATCTTCGACGACCGTCCAACTCACACGCCTGCCTACCGTGATAGTGGGAGATCCTTGCACCCAGTGCCCAGCACTGACGTCTCGAACAGTGTGCAGCAGCGGGCCAAGATTCGGCTGGCCCCACTTCAATGTAATTTTTGCATATACTGCGACTACTCCCTCTTCCGCTAGCTCGCGCGGAACCTAACAAACGTCTAGTCGCAATCGAATTTTCATCTGCTAAATAACTACAAAGCGTGTTTTTTCGCATCAGATCATGGGATTGTACACGTTCGTTCTTAATTGTGTGTGTGTACGTGTATTTATCGGTATTTTTACAGAAAATAAAAGCTTTTAATGATTAATTTGTGATTTGCAATGGTGGGGCTATGGCTCCGTGGCTCTTTAAGAGGAGCCGTCCCTGGATTTAGGTGCTTCCTGGATCACCCATCGATATAAATGAGACTAGGCGTATTTGTATTACTTATTTATTTAATTATTTATTTTTCTAGTATTTTGTATTGAATACTTTAATCATATTTACAATATACTACGAATAATAATATATAGTGCTGTAGTATTGTTACACGTGACTATTTTTAAAATTAAAATTCCCAACTGCGCTAGCAGATATCATAGAGAGCGCTGTCTTATGCTCCATCGATACGCAGTTGAAGTTACTTGTGTGAATGTATTAAAAGCAGTATTTTATTGAGTGTTTTAGTTATGTATTTATTATTAGTGTTATAGACTTAAGTGTAGAAATAAATACTTTTTTATCTATCTACCTCCTTATCTTCTGCGTGAGTTATTGGAATCCCGCAAACGTTAGAGGAATTTGTTTTTTATTTTTTATCATTTTATAAATTTTATAAATTATAAATCGTAGTTTGAAATACCTTGTAGAATGAATATTGCATCAATCTTCCATGTTTTGTTATTGCCTGTCACATTGTTCACTAATAAGCGTTTTCGCTGTGTTATGAATATGATATACTGCTAGAAATCGTGTTTTCTCAAATGTTTTTTTTGTTTTAATTTCATTGCTGACATCTGGTTGCCCACAAGAATTTTGAGATCTCCAAAAGAATTATATGATTTCAGATAAGATTGTGGTTCTCCGAAAGAAAAGAAACTAAAAAAACTGTCATAGCCAAAAATACATAACTATACATAATACAGAATTAAATAAAGTTATCTAAATCGCTCCGAGGGGAAATGTTCGGAAAAATATGCCATCTGTAATAAAAGGAAGAATTATAAAACGGTAAAATATCACTTCAAGCGTTAAATAACAATGAAATTTGTAATCGATTCCCATCAGGGTATACAAAAGCCGCAAAATGTATAAATTTCGATAAGATAAAAAATACACAAAATCAGCATAAATCGAACGCCCTTGGTTAGTGAAAAATACACGACGATCTCGTAAAAGTACGAAGATAACACAAAAACAAAACCTTCTAGAACATTCCACACAAAGAACCAATGAAAGTGGAAAATAAATGGCAAAAGGTACACGACACGACCTCTATAATGATCCGAACAAAGAGATGTAAAGAATTAACCTTACAAAAAGGAGGAAAGCCAAAGAAATAAAAGTAAAAAGTTGTAAAAATAACTCGCTAATGAAAATAACTACAGAAATTTTCAAAATTACAAACTCAGTGTAAGACAAATAAAAGACGAGTGGTTTAAAACAAAGACTTTACTCCGACAGCGTAATACACCATTCTTAAATGAATATCTATTATATAGTGCCTCGCAACTTCGTGGCCTAAATCTCTCGCTATGTTTACAAATCTATACTTTATCTTTAAAACAACACCTCAGCATTCAAACTTAAGACGAATAACACGTTCGGCATCTACAGTCATTATTCGATCCCTTTTTTAAATATCTGCGTCTTACATCAGATACCATAGAAATCGCCCAACGAAAATACGGCGATATATAGCCTAATCCAAAAGTTACGAGATACAAACCGAAGCAAAATCACGCTCAAAATGCATTAAGAGATATTTGGAGGCGTATTTTAAATAAACATTTAAAAGCATATCTAAAATAAATATTATTACAGACGCTGGTGAAGTTCCAGCGGGAGTGTTCTGTGACTTAAGACGGGCTTTTGCCTGCGTTGACCATGGGATATTGATGGGAAAGCTCGAGAGTGTTGTCGTGAGGGGGTTGTTGCCGATTGGCTTCGATCATTTATGTCTGACCGCGGCCAGTATGTTAACGTTTCGTTTAGATCAGAATATGTCAACAAGTATTTTTATTCTTCTGTTCTACCGACGTGTTTGGGAGTACCTCAGTGTTTGGTTCTGAGCCCATTACTGTTTTTACTTTTTATTAATGACACAGTGGAATTCATTGACTTTTCTTTGTTTTTATATGCCGATGACACAAGTGCTGTGGTCTCTGGGACCGATCCTGCGCAGATTCGTGATCACGCAAATGTTCTCCTAGTCGAGCTGTGTGAATGGTTTCAACGCAATAAACAGCACATTAACGTTTCAAAATCTTTTTTACCTTCTTTCACACTTCTCAATCGAGGATGAATTTTGATGTAAACATTACCTTGAATGGCAACCTATTAAAACGCGAAACATCCTCTAACCTGCTTGGAGTGCTTTTGAATGAAACACTTAGCTGGTATGATCATTGCCGGCAATTAATACATAGTTTAAATACGTCGTGCTATCAGATCCGGAATCTTAAGACAGTATTGAATCACAATTCTTTGGTGACATTTTATTACGGTCAGGTTTTCACCAGAATGTCCTACGGTATTGTCTTTTGGGGTTCATCGCGCTTACGAATAATTCGTTGCATCGCTGGCATAAGTAGCAATGAAACATGCTGACCATGGTTCAGGAAATTTGGTATATTGCCTCTGCCTAGGGTATATATTCTAGTGTAGTGCTGTATGTTTACAATAATAGCAATAAATTTTGGTTAAATTCTGATGTTCATTCATACAACACGAGAAGTAGAGCAAATTTCAGATTGCCCCTAAATCGATTTGAAATCACCAAAAAGATCTCCGATTTCGGTTGGACTTTGCCTTTTTAACTTGTTGCCCGATGCTATTAAGGGACTACAAACCTTAAAGAGATTTAAATCTATTTTGCGAAATCTTTTGCTTGGAAATTGCGTTTACTCGCTTGACGAGTATTTGGTTATTTCAGGGATACAATAATGTTTAATGTGTTTTTTTTTGTGTTAATTTTATCTATATTTATCTATATTAAACGCCAATAATATGTATGTATGTATGCCTGACTTATCCACTATACTTTTTGTATTTTTTTGGATAAATAAATATCTATCTATCTATTTATACAATACTCGCAAAAAAAATACATAAAATTATTTAATTTTTGTATTAGCTTAACATTTTTGTGCTGCTTATTTGTTTAGTGAATCGGTAGCTAAATTCATATTTTATAACACATATTATTCTACACTTATTTATATTTTTTTAAAGTTTAAGCGTAGCTATCATATATGTAAGGGGCTTAAAAGAAACCTGCTCTTTGGTGTAACAGTTTCTAATATTGACCCATATCTTTGTATGCTCTTCGGCTTTTAGAAGAAAAAAAATCAGCCAATTAGTGCAAACAAACTCTCCAGAAGGGACGCAAAGCAAATTGAGGATAATTCGATATTGTGAATTATAAAGCTACATTATTAAGTTCGAACGCAAAGGCGTTTTCTTAAGTAATGTTGTTTATTAGCGCAGCCATTGCCTAAATTCCTCTTCGACTTTATCCGATAAACACACTAAAAAAATATTGATGATGGTATTACCAATTTTCACTTACTGAGTAAATTGTTTCAAAAAAAAAAACGAATTTCTATGACAAAATATTGGTCTTTGCATGCACCATATCCAAACAAACTCCTTAGGGTAATATCTAAGCCTAAGCTTGTGAGGCCCCGCAGAGTCAAATCTCCCTCCTATTCAATATTACGACCCCGAAAAAAAACGATTATCGTAATTGACCAGAGTGAGATTTGAACTCCGGACTCCGCACTGATAGTCAAGCGTGCAAATCACTAACATTAATAAAAAAACACAATCAGCAACAAGGTAATGTGTTTCATCCACTAATTGTAAGCCAGACAGAACGACGAACGTAAAAATTCATCTCTTCCTTACATCAGACCAATCTCTACAGAGTAGCTCATACATTTTGCCACAGCTTTAAAATTTCGTCTAAAATCAAAGATTATCTTAATATCTTACACAACAAAGATAAGACAGATTAAATGAAAAAAAATGTAGAGCTATCAGCGAAAACCAAACAGTAAATTTTGTGGACAAGACCCATTATTACATTGAACCTATATGTCCATATAACGAAACCCTATCTTAATTTCACGTAGTATTATTTCCAAAATTTGATGAAGTGATAATAAAAATTCAAATTTACAATAAATCCCCGAGTATATATGTGTATTTCTGGTGTTGTCACGTTGTTAGTTTTTGGCTTGATATTTCGCTGATCATATTGCCAGCTTCTTCAAAGTTTTCCAAAGCTGAGAGCATGATCAGCGAAACGTCAAGCCAAAAAGCAACAGCACCACACCTGATATAGAAATATCTATTATGGATTACTAATAAATTCTCTATCATTGTAATAACAAATAATTTTATATTAGTAGTAACAGGTTAGTTAATATCTAATCTGATTGCTTGAATATATATTTTTTTAATAACAATTCCTAGAAAATAAAATACACTCAGCTCCCTAATAAACCAGTGGTCAATTTCTTACCATTTACATAATAGAAGGTATTTTCTGAAGAGCAATTGTATGGTATTGTTACTTTTGGCAAAAATGATTTTATAATCTAAAATGGAAGTAATAATGTTTCTTGCAATTGTTGACAAATTTAACTTAAAATAGTGCACTTTAAACCTTGTATAAAAGTACAAGTTACAATTGTGCATTTATACTTATAAGAACTATGTACAATTATAGGTGTTAACACAAATAATTCATTCATTCATTCATTCAAGTTAGTGTGGGCATTGATGTCCGGGCACTTGAGCTAGGTGCTCATTGTACCATCCCTATTGATTCTCTTATTTCCACTCGAGCAGCTTGGTGTTCTCTATAAAGCCCAGTATCTTGCCCAGTGGAAAGTTGAGAACCTTCGAGGGCTCCAATAGATCTCTCCCGAAATACTTCTGCCTAAGTACCTTCAGTTCTTCAGATGTGCAGATTACATGTAAACTCGTTTTTCCCTTTAGTTCGCATCTTCTACACCATGGTTCACTTACCCGGCCTGTGTTGTATAGATGCTTTTTCAGGGGACAGTGTCCAGTTACCAACCGAGTAATAGTTTTAACTTCTTTCTTACTGTGCCTGAGTAGGTTATCAGAGAAACTAACATCCCCATCCCCTATCAGCGTTTTGGTATGGAGTTGACCTTCAGTCGACCTCCATTTCTTTGTTATTTCTTTATCTAACCAGGTCCAGATCTCCCTGCTTGCGGAATCCTTAGTAATCCCACATACGGCTCTGGACCCATGAAGTGTCTCTTAGAACCCTCCTTGGCTAGGTCATTGACTAACCGATGAACATAATAATTATCACAAATGTAAAATACTTTTACAGTTGTTGCTACTTTCAAAACGGTAAGTTAATAATTGTTAATAAATTCAATAAATTCGGATTCTTCTTCTTCTTATTATTAAATGAACAGGAGTCATAGGTATAGCTGGTATGGAAAAAGTAACTGGCGACGTATGTCGCGATCGTCCTAATCGACACCGGTATACGCTGCCCTTAATAACGCTGGTAATAAGGGTTACAAAACTATCAACCGATCTCGATTAGCTTCGTGGCGACTGTACCGTTCGCTCTTGTTAGTGATTAGACCTCATATATAGATCTAATAAGACGCGAAACGTACGTTCACACTTACTTTTTCCATGCCAGCTGTACCTATGGCTCTTGGTTATTTAATTTAGTTTCCTTAGTTCATTTTGTTTTATTCTTATTATTATTGTTGATTTGATTAACTTGTTAGCATAATACTGTGTATTTTTTTATGCGATTTTATTCTGCCTAATATAAATTGCAAACCCAATCATCCTGAAAACATTTCACAAGCACACAAATATTTTATACAATGAAAACGTTTAGTCATCGAAAACGATTGATTAATTCTTTCTCCTGTAACATGATGATTGTTATCATAAGTAATATCGTCCACCACGTTTTCTGCCTGATCTATCATCGTTCGTCTTGAGGAAGCTGCGTAATGCAGTGCAGCATTTAAATACGTCTTCTGCAAACATTGGCTGTAAACGGAAGTAATTAAGACAGGGGAACTTTCCTTCAGGATTTCTATAGAATGTTCTACTAGCCTTCGTGTAGATTTATGTTTCCCGTTAAATCTTACAACAACTGAATGTTCTTCGTTTCGACCTGTAGAAGTTATCAACCACTCTAATAAAGGATATCCCAAGTGTCCGAAAACAATTGCACCTTCTGCAGGACGCCACTCTCCTTACATACGTTGATACACTGAGCTAGTCTTGAGAATTCCATTACCATGAACGCTCCCTGAACATTTAGTACTGATATAGTAAAATGTACAGTCTGGCCCACAAACAAGCATACAATTCAACGAATATTTTCCATGTCGATCAACAAACTGTGGCATTTTGGTGCGTCAATATTAATCAAATTGTTCCATCAACACAACCAAAGATATTTGGCATTTGTGCAATGCTATAACATTTTTGCACTTCTCCTATTGTATTATGTGGGCAACCTACTACACGAGGAAAATAGAATCTCATTTACTCCTTTTACTACAGTATTAAGTACTCGACAAAGAGTGGATTTATCTTCCCCAAGCATGTAAGAAATACCATGATACTGGTCTGCATTTCCAACCCAATAAAGAATAATGCACAACTGTTGTTTAGCAGATTGTGCATGATTTTTTACTGTTTGACATCAAGTAGTCAATCTGCTACCAATCAAATTTAAAAATTCCTCAGGTTTTATTATGGACATTCAAAAACGTTCATTTACCTCAAAATTACTTCGGAATGTGCTATAATAAGTCTTGCCCTAAATGTTCTTGTTCTGCGTTGAATAATACTCTCTGTTGTTGCAAATTATCATCTTCATCAGGAGAACTACTGCACATATTCTCTAATTGAATTAAATATAGTTTTGTAAAAATTGACGCACCTAACAAAGTACGTTTAATATATATTACAATGTTACTATTGTATGTAAAACTGTAATTTGTCATCTGTAAAATAATAAGAATTCTCCTGTAAAATTGTAAAATTGACAGGGATTTACAAATTTGTACTTTTTATTTGCAGCGCCTGTAACCCACATTTTTACAAATTGTAAAGAAATATCACCTGTAACTTGTAAATGTACTTTAATGAAATAGGCCCCTTGTGATAGATCTAGCGATTCAATTGTTTCTCATCCATCTGCCAATATTGGAATATGAAATATTATATCTAAGTTTGCTGAATCATGTGGCAGCATCTATTTTAATAGGCGAAATGATGAAATAATCCTTCGGCACGAAGTTCAAAATCGAATAGCCCGAAATGATACAACAATCAAATAACAAAGTGCCAGTTAGTGCCACTTTTTTAAAGTTAAAATTAGCTGTTTTTTGTGAACTGTAGAGCAGAGAAAAGTCTGTTGAAGAGATAATGTCATTGCGATTAATCGAAAATATCACAACTGAAAAACAAGAAATGAAAAGCAAAATACTTTTTTCTCTAGTAGTTTACTAACGTAATCAATATTTTTTTCGTTTATTAGGTTCAAAAATAATTTGAAATAACGTAAGTACCAGTGCTTTCTTACTGCTATCATTTTGGTGGCTCGCTTTCACTCAAACTTCTAAATTTTTGTTTATAAGTTCAGTTTCATGCTGCATTTATTACTTGTTTCGAACAAAGAAAAATAGTATTTGTGTTTATGTCAATGGTTACTAAATATGGTGAGTACCAAATCTCTCTCTATAGAATTTCATTACTTTTTTTATAAAATAAGAGCAAAGCATTTTAAACTTTGTACAATAGGTACCACAGTTATATATACCTAATTGCTTCAAGCCTAAAGGGAAACGTTTAACATTTTGTCCAATTAATTTTAATACGACTGTAAAGAAACCTTCCTAACGGAGTTACTTAATACTGTAAAATAATTCTCAATTAGCGGAAACATTTACCTCTTTAGAAATTTGTGCAAAACATCTCAGTTTGATAAACACGAAAAATACACTCGTACTTCGGCTGTATCTTTGCCAAAATATGCACCGATTTAAGTCTGAAAGAGAATTTAGTGTATCCCCAAAGTCACTACTTCAAAAATATTTTATAAAAATTTATAATAAGATATTTTATCTTTATCAGAGCGACTTTTAAGTAGATGTATTCGTTTACAGACATAATTGCATACTTCAGTTGCAATATGTTAAACCATCATACTACGGAAAAGTTAACCAAAGTATCTCAGAAATTGCTGGATTTAGCATAGTAAATATCATATCCAAACTTATTGGAAATTATGCTATTTGTTCAGAAAGGAATATGTATGTCCATTTACCAGTGACATTGTATAATAAATATTAGCTATTATTTACTAACAATACGTACTGGTAATATGTGCTGTTATATAAATGTTTGCATAAAAATGCAAATTTAAATCACTGTTTTTATATTACTATTGGCATTCAATGCGTTATAGTAATAACCCCCTATCGCTTTGTTTCTATGTTTTCAGTTACAATCCAATTATCTCACCATTTAAACGTATACAGTGCATATGTAGACATCTATCGCATTTGGTCATACATCGTATGGGGTGGCAGATAATATAATTAGGGCGCATTTCAACACAAAGTGCCTTTATATTCTTTGTTCGTGCCAACCCTCTGTATCGAATTGTCCTATTTGTGGTATCTAGGTTCTAATTAGATTGATTAATTAAGGAAAACATGCGTGGAGTATTGTGTATTTTCTTAAAGCGTTAGAGTTACGGCACGTTATTTTTTGTGAATGACCAATGAAAATGAGTTCGCGTTGGTTTTGACTGGACGATCCAACATACGAAAACAAAATTAAACAATGTACAGCATATTAGATATGTACAGTGAAATACAAATTTCACGTTTCCCTAAAATTTCTTCGTGAGCGAATAATATATCTAATTGAAATGTAAACATATCTGAGACGGCACTCCACGAAAACTTGAGCCTTAATGAAACATAATGGAACATTTTAAGCAAACACACAGAAACGTTATATTATAAAATAGAAAGAAATAATATTTCAGGGAGACATGAGTTTTGAATGGAACTGTACAAACAATACTGTGTCAAAATGAACTAACGCTCCCTTAGATTGTTATTGCAATTTTTTTTCTGTATTTTAACTCTTCGTACCTATTTAAAGCCTTTATTTAATCAAACTGATCTTTTGACGAGCAATTTTCCTTTTCCTCTCTTTTTTATGTTAGAAATTAAAAGAGAACAAAAATCGTAAGTGTAATCCCTCAGCTGTAAAGTTTTTCCCTCCTTGACCTGTTGAACCTTCGAAAGTATTTTTACCCATTATTGTGAGTGCACTTCCGGAGATAAATAGTATACCGTATACAAAAAACACATTTCACTATATGTAACAAAAAACATAAATTTTATGAAATAATCAGAGGAAGTGCAGCTGTAGAATCCACGAGTCCGTAAAATATAAGTGAGATGAAAAGACGGAAAACCAGACAGTATTTCCATATTTGTATGATTTCTATCAGTGAAGTAGAAAAGCCTATAAATATTATTCCATTAGAAAAACATCACCGCATTATACAAAAACCAATAAACAACCATTTTTGTACTGTGACAAAATCATTATATTACATTTTCTGTCACAGATAGTATATGTCTTTTTTTAATTTCATGTTACAATAAAGCTAGATGGAGTGCGTTTACGAGTTACAAACACATTAGTGCGTTAATAGCAGAATTACATTTCACACGTAGAACAGATATGAATGAACTCTCTCGCTTAAACCGGCAACTGTGGTTAAATGCGATAAAACGAGAGGATTTAGACGTCAAGAAAGTGGAGTGATGTAACATACAATATACGTACAATATAAAAATTTAGTCATGATAATTTTCTAGATAAACCAGCTGATTTGACTGATACTTTGACACAAAATTCAACAATTTTGGAAAATTTATTAGCAAGGGATGTTATAATGGCTGGCAGAGGTTTTCTGATAAAGGAGTTTGTGGAATTACTCAAAGCCACTGTAAAAACACCAGCGTTTAGCAAAGGAGGGACACAGTTACATCTAGTACAATTAGGTAAGAAACGAGCAATAACGTACTGTAAGATTCACATCGAACGAATTATCGATATATTATTATAGATATCACACTGAATGGTCGAATTTCAATATTTTTATTAAGCACAGTAGGAGATGAACCCATTTTTGACAAAATAGTATTTGTACGTTGTGCATTAATCAATCTGTGTCGCCCTGCATGATTACAGTATCATATTTTCAAAAGTTTAAGAAATATTAGTTTTTCCAAATATGCCAACTTCAGGATAATTGTTACAATATCGGCTTGGAAATATTTATAATTGTCAAACTTTTATATACTTTCATTTGCTCAGTGTAAAAGTTTGTTATTAACACTAAATATATAGGTAACCAAGTCCATATTTGCTATAGAAAGGAAATCAGCGCGATCATAGCAAAGGCTGGTTTCTTTCACTGACAACGGATCCAGGCCTTCTATCACACCGATTTTTTGCAAGTATCGTTAAGCAACATCATTGCACTCATTTAATAATTTATTAAAATATTTTTTTTTGTCACACAGGGTTACAAATCTCTACTTTTTTCAAAGCGTATACTCTCTAGTACCTTTTAACCTGTGAACAAACGCGTATAAATATAAACTTAAACATAGATAACATGTGTTCACAGGTGTGTTTGTCCTACAGACGCCATTGTTGACCTATCTGACGCTATAGGGTTAGTCTTGCCTAATTGTGTTGCTAACATAAAAACATTGGAATTCCTTATATGCAGAAATCCGTCATGTATCACTATTTTCTTAATACGCAATTTTGGTCTTTCAGCAAAACATATACAATAATACAACAATAAATGTTCAAAATACAGATACCTGCAAGAAAGTTTTAACAAAAAGAGTAATAGATTCCTAGAGAAGATAATAGATTACTTTTTAATTCTTAGAATTAAACACCTTATTGACGTAGGTAAGTACTACATATATACAGCATATATAACGCAAATCCCTTTCTCGCGGTACCTTGAAATATATGACAAAAAAATATATATAAGAGGTTTTTCAATATTTCATCGATTATAATTAATAATAGTACATGACGTAAAGTGGTAGATCGTGTACGTTAGTTTATGGATGGGTTACTATATGTTGATTTCTTCCCTGAGAAGCGCAGAAAGTAATAGATTCCTATAAAAACCAATAGGGTAAGTAGAATTTTGAGAAAAGTAATAGAGCCATTAAAAAAGTAATAAACAGAATAACACAGTTTTTAATCATATAAAGCATGCTATGCATCATAGCATCTTCAAAAAATCTCCAAATATTGACAAAAATCTTTTTTTTCCCCAAGAACTTAGAAATTCCCTAGAACAAGGTAAAATTTCCTAGAGCTAACATCACTGCTCTGAGGCAAAAATTTATATGTAATTTCAAGGGTAGCGTAAAGTTTTAAGGTAGGGATGACTCTTTTTCTTATTAAGTAATTCAGCCCTTACAGATATACACAGTAAAAAAACCGATTTATTGAATACTAGGGATAAGTCATGCGAGACCATTTTTGGTTATCACGTATCAAAAAAACCAACACAATAAGCAGCGTGTATTTAATTCACGTTCAAGCTCCAAATGACAATAATTTTTTACAGTAAGCATTATTAAAAACGTTAAAGTGCTTAATATGTGGACGAATAAATAAATTACAACTTAAGAAATCTTATTATTTCGTGAAGATAACTGCCAAATTGTCGATCTATAACAACAATATGTATCTAAATAAGATGCAATAATTGTAGGGCGAGGGTAAGCCACTAAACATAGGATTAATTAACTAAATTAAAAGTATGTGTAACGATCAGCCAATATTATTATTATATTATTATTAGTAAGGTGAAACACTTGCCGTTAACACATGCTAATATTGGGCGATCGTTACACATACTTTTAATTAAAGTACTTGTCGTATTATGCTAATTTATTCATATTTATGAGTGAGGAAAATATAGGAAAATACAAAGTCAACTAAGATTGTGATGCTTTTGATACTTCCACATCCAAAGTATCCCAATTTATTTATTTTTTCTCTCAGTCTTTGATTGTCCTTAATATGTTTTAACTGTGAAAATATTTAATTTTTATTATCTTATAGCAAAGGTACGAGCAAAAGAGCAAGGTGTCCAAACAAATTACTGCACCTTGAATTCCATCACGATAATCAATTACCAAGCTACATATCACTCGAAGTATGATAATTCAAGACAGTGTTGGCGTTCACATCCCGCTAAAATGATTCCCAAGTATAAAATACCTGCGCCTCCACCATAGTTAAATAAACACTGTATTAACATAAACTAGTAGTAAAAAGCTCCTATCCTGTGTACACTGACATCCATAAAGGAAAGTAAATAGCTATCCAGTTTGTGTTGATAGTGTTTACCTGTACCTACGTAGTGTTTATATTTAGTTAAGGGGGAGGAGGCTATTAATATACGTATTACGTATAGGTACATAGTCGCTTCAACAAAATACTAACCCAAATATAAAGGCTTGATAAGGCGCATTATAATTACTTATAATACTCTTTCGGTTAAACAGCTATTTACCATGTTGTTAAGAGTAGGTAGATAATTGTAGCATTCCCAAGCTCATTTACGATACTTACATATTTTATAGTCATACACGTATAGATATAATCATTATAGCAATAAAATAAGAGCAATACTTACAGGTTTGTTATTACTATTTACGGTGTTACCTGACTGAAGCAGCAATATTAAACCAGCAGCCATATTAAACTTTGTGAATTCCTTTTTCTGACGACCGAGATCTTCAGATCTTATGTACAAGGAACATGTATAAGATAGTACGAAGAAATAAACATTTCAGTCTAAATATAGTTAAACTAACTATAGCCGAATTCTTTTTACCGTCTGACTTAGCTTGTCTTAGTTTTGTGAGTTAAGCTACGAGCTACTCGTTACGAATGACCAATCCAGCAGACTAACTGCGTTTCTAGAGAGTAGCTCGTAGCTTAACTTACAAAACTAAGACAAACTAAGACATACGATGAAAAGAATACAGCTTATGATTAGAATGGAGCAAGACATCACAAGTAGGTAATCACTATCATAAAGAGATACAGGGAAGGGTGTAATAATCGTGAGGATGACGATTTAATAAAGTGAATATTTTTGGTTTACCAAATAATGCAGTCTTACATGCTGTACCATTACCTATACCAGCGTAATCATTAAAACTGGTTTAATATATTAATAAGTATAATAAAAATATTAGAGTAGTATACTTTTAAATACACGACTTTATTTCATCTTTTCGAGAAGCAATATTCTAAGTTCATAAAAATTCAGGTTCTTACATATTGTAAATCTTATAAAGATCAAAAAAATTCCATTCAAAGTTCTGATGGGTAAATTTATCTTCTCTATATTAAATAAAGATTTTCTCCTTCGAGTGCTAGGCGTACAAAGTATATCTCAATATGCGTACAAAGGTTGAAGGGGAAGGTAGACCCCGGATAACATGGTTTATTGACTTTGATAAACGCGGATCGTGTATCAGATAGATTAATCAATACTTTATATGTACGTCAACCTGACATCGTATAAATCACTACACAAGCATGCTTTCCGTTCCACGCACTTCCTCTTTTTAAAATCCCGTCCGCTTTGGGGGCCATGATATTATTAGAGCGGATTGATTTCGAGTGCAATTGAATTATTTGCGTAATTGGAAGCGCGTAACCAGTGGTTTTATGAATTTTGTCAGCGCCTCATTTGATATATCGACCTACAAGGGAAATTTCGATAGGTAGCATAGTAACTGATATTTTGGTAGTATATACCGTTTGGTCCAACACACGACTGGGAAACTAGCATTCTCAATGTGTACGTGCGAGCAACGTAGCCATACATGTGTACATTGTTTGCTCGTACATATTGGGTAGGATAGCTTCTCAGCCAAGTGCTCGGTCAATGTGTATATATAAACAGTGTTAAAAAAAAATATGTTACAAAACAAATCAATTACCATACCATACCGTTTATCATAAATGTGTAAATATTATTGTCTATAAAGTAACAAAATTTAACAAAATACAAAATTCACTTATAGTATATTAAAAGTTTCATAAAGTATATTAAGACCAAGTTTAGAAAACGAGACACGTAGCATCGAGTTTTCCGATGGTCAAATGCGACAAAACGCTTTTATGAAACTAATTTTTTATACTATTTTTTCTACTTTCGGTGTAATAATCAATATCAGCTTTTCTTTATTATTTTAAATTAAAATTCAAGGTTTTGTTACTTGCTGGATTTCTAGCACCAACAGTTGAATTTCAATTTGACATTTGATTTGAAATTTTACTTGAAAATAATCAATGTACTTCCCCAGAAATACGCGAAGTAGGGCAAGGGCCAATTGATAAATGCATTCCTCAGAAATCGAAAACACATATATGAAAAGGAGTTTCACATATTTAATAATTGGCGTTTCGAACTGATGCGACAGACCAAAAAAATAAACTATATGGTGTAGTTATTCAATGCCGCGCATCAAGTTAAATACCCGAAGAAATGTGGATATATCCAAACCGTGGCCGTACGTTTCACGAGGAGAAGGACAGTTCCCGAACTCTCGAATTAACATCGAGGGGGAAATTATCCCCTGGGCCAACGAGGTCAAATATCTGGAGCTCACCCTGGATGGAGATTTAACCTTCCACCAGCATGTCACAAGTCTCAAGACTAAATTCCAGGCGGCAAGGAACAAGCTTTTGCCCCTGATGTTAAGGCGCAACCAACTGGATTTTAGGTCCAAACTCCTCTTCTATACTGCTTGTCTGAGACCCATACTAATTTATGGGACGCTCACCCTCATTACAATGGCCAACATCCATTTCAACATCCTGGAGGTCCTCCAGAACCGTGTTCTAAGACAGATAGTGGGGGCCCCATAGATGGTACGAAACCAACGTATTCGCGACGACCTGAGCACCCCCTGTCTTTGGGATTATATGTTCGATTTGGCGTCGGGAGTGGCTAAGGTGAGCGCCTCCTCGAATAGGCTGGTGGCCCGTCTGGTTCAGCCTCAGGATAGACCTCCACTGAAAGTCTTTAGAAAGAGAGTTCGAGACTGCCTAGATACCTCCGCGCTTGGTCAATCGAAGAAACGTAAGCTTGAAAAGTAATGGCGACCAATTATATTAATCAAGACATGGCCGACATGAAAGCCAGAGATGATTCTCTTAACACTTTTGGCGAGACTTTACCGCCCTAATATTGATTAAGGTGCCCCAGAGATCTCGATCGTGGGATGACCTTATAACAATAAAATGCCGAGTAGAGAAATTCCACAGTAGCAGAAGGTTATACTGACAGCTCTGCAAGAAAAAAGTTTAAGTAATAGAATTATTGCCAGTACGCCGAGAACCTTCCACTTCCAGTACATTCAACAGTATTTGCAAGTGAATAACAAATACCTTTCTCCCAAAGACATTCCGAACGTTCCACTTGAACAACCTTTATCAAAGAAAAAACAATTCATATTGACAATAATAACCAAAATTCCCAACATTTACCGGGTTTTACCATTAATGCAGCTCGAAATTCGAATGCGTATATTAACATTTATGATAATGGACTATTTCTAATAAATTCTTGTTGTTTGTTTATGCTTTGTGTTACTTGGATTTTAATAGTGAAATAGTTTAAATTAATATCTAAAATTTTTAATTATTATTTTCTGTCAAATCTCCAAAGTAGAGGACGCCCTAAAACTGTATTAATAATCATTACTTTGTTTATATTTATGAAATTACTTTTTTATAAAACCACGTAAAGAGGAAGTATTAAGAATGTTTTGAAAAATTTAAATGATAACATTATTTTTTTTACAATACCAGAGCGGGATCTAGCATTAAACATAATTTAAAATAGTTTGAGTGTTTCCTCCTTTCCTGGTATCGTAGAAAAGTACTTTAATCATTTGAAAAGGATGTCCGTATTCTTTTCTCCCACTCCTTGGTGATCAAAAAACAAATAATCGTTTAAACCATTTCCAATCCTCTCTTCCTTTTCTCCTCAGTACGCAAATAGAAGGGGTGTATTCTAGTATTCTATAATGTATTGTATATTCTGTGACACACCGACTTTTTTAAAACTGAGTACAGGAAAATGTTAATGTTATATATTCAGAGTTTGAAAACACCCACAATATACATTGCTATCTTGTTTTCTCTTACATACTTAATCTATTTAGACCATTCAGTTTTAATTTATATTCATAATATGAATTCAAATTTCAAATGTTAAATAACTGAAATCGAGTGTGAAACTGGTTGTCTAATCCAAAGTCAAAAGGTAAAGAATACCAAAAATAAATATTTTAAACCAGTCAAACCAAATATGTAATATATAATTAACAAGATAGAATAATTACTTATACACTTACATAAACCAGAATTTCATTGTTTCATAACCTTGTATTTTTCGCTATTTTTTCGGTTTGGTCTGTTTCGTTCATAATATTTTCGAGAATTTAGTTCCAATAGTTATCATATTTGGCTTCAATTGCATCCATCAACAAATGAATGTATATTGCTAAGGGCCGAAACTCCATGGCAATAATTGTTGAATGTTTAAATTGGTAACATTCTCTCGGTAGCTCGGGCATGAATGAAAATTATGGAGCACGGGAACCTACATGCTCCATAATTTTGTAATCATCAATCAACTTTATCTACAACATTTTTAATAACATTACAATTTCATAATAATTATTATATCATATACTCCCTATGAGGATGACTTGGCGAGAATACCTGAATGGGGGATCACCGACTAGGGAAAAAATCGCAAATCAGCCGTTGATAACTTAGATAGATAGAAAAAATGGTATTGGAAAAGAAAGGTATCTAACGGACCATTGAGCAATCATACAAAAAATTAGAAAACCAAGTATACAAATCTCTCAACACTTAACACTTTCTACCGAATACTTGCAACCACCTTAAAATTTAGAGATTCATGCAAATATCTCAAGGATAGCTGAGAGCAGAATAGGGGAAGAGCAAATTGTTCTCAAATGCTGCAAGGAGTGCAGTGGATAGATAAAAACTGTATCTAGTATCCATGTAAGATATGAGAAATATTCTTTTAAGAAATTAAGTTAACCATAACTACTCTGGGAGTTTAAAAATCAAATTCCTATTAGTAGCTTGAAAACCTCTAATAGGTCAGTCCGATGTGACGTTGTAAATACAGACATTCATAATTGAGAGACTTTATTACTACTACAGGAGCGGTAAAATGGTAATTAATACGATTTCATTATTTTACGACACAAAGTGAATTATTACGAAACGACTAGCAAAAAGCGCACTCGCCTTTAACTACAACCGTAACGGTAACAATTGCACGAGGGGATTTTAATTAAACGCAGTCATATATCTCTCCCCTTTCATCTGTATAAAAAATCATTTAAGCCCCTCAACAACACGGATACCGTAAGATTGTAGATGAGCGTAAATCGCTGATGCTTCCATCCCATAACAGGATAAAAACAAGCGAACAAAGCGGTCTCGCAAAAAGCTCAATTTTGAATGTATACGTAAGCAACTTCTGCATAATTTATGTTCAATCGAAATTTATGCCATCGAGATGACATTTCATTGCTTTCCCCTTAGGGGATTCAGTTCGGGGAACTGGCGTAGCAGTATCATTATAGTGAATGACGTTCAGCACTTTCCAACCTCGAAAACCTGAGATCGACTGTTGAAAGGCGTTTCCTTTACTTGCCGATATGTTGCAGGCATCAAAGAAAATCATATGTATTATATTTGGTTTCAGTGGAAAAACAGGAGTTTCTAAAAAAGAAGAATATTACGTTATTTAGTTTTAGCAACTTTATACACTACAAAAAGTAATTACAGACCATCAAGAATTTACTATATTTTCGTAAAATATGGTATTATTTTGGCGAAAGATCACGGATGCAGGATAATTACTTATATTAAAAGTTGTACATATGTACTATAATAACCTACGATTAATGTTATGAATTTTAAATAAAAATTGCAAAAAGAAAATTACATTAAGTAAAAAAGAAGTAAATAAGCATTTTCCGCGTATTAATAATTTTTGAGAGAAATGTATAGTTCGATACACACATCACACACTCCTACAGACAAACTGGAATAACAAGAAATCAATTTTATTTATTTTATAAATATCTACACTCATCGTTTAAGCAAAGAACCAATGTAAGTATATTCCTTAGAAAACGTTTTATCAGTAAATACGGCTTGAACCGTTTAACGATTCTCCCACGTATTTTCTCTTGAAACGAGTAAATACGAGGAAGAAAACATTGGCGGCTAACGTAAACCGAAATATGTTGAAATCATAAGGGCAAATGTTAGCGGCATTGATTCTAAACTCGCTTTCAATAATAATAAACTGATAAAATTGATATGTCCGTTACAGAAAATCGAAAATGTTTGCTGTAAAATACTGGGAACTTATACTTTTTTTTTTCATTATACATATCATCCTTATTCTTATGATAGTTACTATCAGGAATTGTATAACAACAAACTAGTCTCACTTTTTACTGCAATACATAAGAGACATCTCTAACATAAACATTTTAGTTCTATCCAATATTCGAACTTCCGGTAGGGCACGATTAAAGTTTCAGTCGTTTATAATTCCTTCGCTAGTTAGTAGTATGAAAGTTTAGAAAATTGTAATTTAAAAATGTATATAAAAATGTTTCTCAACTTTATAAAGCTATTTATATTTCTAAAGCAGTAACGAATACAAAGAAAATTATGCACAAGCAAATTACTAGCTTGTATTTAATAAAAATCAGGTTTAACATTATGAAAGCCAACCTTGCATTTTCCAATATCACCTAGCGAAAACTTTTCCATTACGAAGTAAGGGGCTATTGAAATTATTAAAACCCGGCCAACCAGCATACCAGAAATTTAATAACTGGACAGAACTAAAGAACATTCTACCTTTCCCGCTTAGAATTTAATATTCAGCGTATATACATCGCGGTTTAATAAGCTGACGCTGAGTTTGAAGCCTGTCGAAAAGCCAGGGGTTAAATTCACACAACGGATTTTACATTGACAATTTAAGTACTTCAAACTGAATAGCATAATAATACGCAGTAGTCAATTATTACAATATCTAAGTACATTACTGCAACATAGAAAACCATATAGCTACATATCAGTTCACAAAACCGTAATTACCTATATTAAAAGGTTTAATAACGCAAATATGACTAACAAGTGCTATACAACACTATTAACATAAAATAATAACTATTAATATATTCGGGTATGCTGACTTCAACCTTTATCGCTAAAATAATACACACTTCATGTCTGGGAACTGAATTTTATTTCTTTCAAAATTGACATATTTTTTTAATTACAATGTAATTTTAATAATGACCAATTATATATTTTGTTGATAATTAAATAGTGATGAATTATCTTTAGTTTTGCGATAGAATTGTATGAATTAAATTGGGCTATATTTGTACCAAAAGATACTTGTCAATCTCAATTTCTCTTCAATTAACCAATCTTCCGCCCTACTATTTTTTTAAAGTTCTTCGGAAATAACGTTTTATACCAATGAGTTTAAACCATGACGTAGTAGGCAAGAACTGGGTTATAGGGTGTTGCGCAAGTGCCCTAACTAGTGAAAAAAACTGAATAAATTTCTACAACTATCCGATTAGACATAGTGTTCGTGTTTTGTCGGCTATTGGGAAATCGTTAGCCCACACAACTCTCCACTCATAACGCGAATAAATACGAGTGTATCTAGTAGCTGTAGAAATTTATTCACGTCTCCTATACTTCCCAACAATGCACTGGTACATACTGCTATAATATTTAACTTACTCTTTATTTTCGAACTACTTAATATACACTATTTTTTTAACGAAATATGAAAGATAATGGATCAAAAAGAAATCGTTGCGCCTTGTTTCATACTCCTTTTAAAATGGAGCAGCGCTCTATGACTTCACCAAAAGATCAAACAAACAATAAGCACAATTATTATTAATATTATTATTAAGCATCTCCGGCTAAAATTGGTTCAGCCAGGTTACAACTATCACGTTAGCAAAAACACAATTGAAAACTATTGATTATAACCGAATGATACCTGGTTAAAACTAATATGGAATCAAAATCAATCACAATCGAAAACAGCTATTTGTTCCTTCGCACAATCAAAGGCTGCTATATGTACTTAATTTATTTATAAATCGCAATAAGCTATTTTAATATCTTTAATTATTAAATTGATTAACTGAAGATGTAAGCGACCTTGACTCACTCCCTTTTTCTGACATTCTCTATGCGCATCTTCAATAGTTTTCCTCACTCGTTTAATTTATTAACACTTTCAAATGGACAAATAATTTTTCCTGATAGGTTATGATTTTGTCATTACAATGAATTATTGTTGTCAGCAAGTATTATTGTTACAATCATTGTGTTTAATACTTTTAGTTATTAATTATTATAATTATAATTTAATTATTACTGCGTAATTTATATATCAAATAGTGAAAAATATTGAAGGAGTTTTTCTAAATCTAAAATTTCTAAATAATAAAATTCAGGGAAATGAATTAATTAATTTTAGGTCCATCTCCGTAGTTCAATACCCGCCACTTCTAAAGAGTTGGGCACTTCAAAAGCACATGTCCATAGAATTTTCAAATATAATAAGATCCCTTTTCAAAAAATCTTTTTGGTGGGAAATCAGAAGGAATGAATAAGAGATAATTTTTGTGAGATTTCAAGATGATGATGAATCAGTCGAGAGGACACAACAAACAGAAGAAATTGAAATTATTGCTCTGGAGAAAATGCGCGCAAAACTAGCGATATGCGTTTCCAAGAAACTTCTAGTACCTATCAAACTTTTTACTGCTTTTGTTTGATTTAACACTGCCCGGCGTTATAAGTTTTCCGAGTTTCTTTGTTAGCATTGTTGGCAGCAAATGGGGTAGCTTTCTTTCATTGAATTTACACATTGTTGTTGTTTTTGTCCATGAATATATAATAAATTTAGATATCCAGATTAGACTTCTTCAATATTTTCATTTGGTTTATAAACTGCACAACAGTTTCTGGCTATCTGAGCACGTAACATGTAAATAAACCGATAGATTTAAAAAAAAAAAACCCTTGGAGATGGGTATAGCAAATGATCAATCGGTGTAGAACTCTAATTGTAGAAGTTTATTCTCTACCCAACAATATAAACATTTACAGTCTGTTCTACTTGAAAAAATAAGTTTTACAAATTTTTAGAATCCTTATCACTAATTTGTGAACTTGGATGACACGAAGGGAACCTTTACTATCGTTTGGTGCAACAATACTGGTACTAGTTTTGAAGTCCGAGAGCTCTGGCACTTAAAACAAATGAAAATTAGTCGATAAATATACTTAAAGAAAAATATCCGAACGATGCACCTGAGGCAATTAAAGAGAAAATATCGATTCCGGTTCCTAACAAGAGGCCTGGTATCTTCTCTCTCGCCCGCTTAGGCTCGTACTTTTTCTTCAATCATACATAGTAAACGCCAAAATTTTCACATTTTTTATTTCTAGCCACTTTCTTTAAAAAGTAACCTTTTTTCCATTTTTGTTTTTCTAAATTATTTGTTTTCGAAAATGTACGAAATTGTTCAATGTACGAATTTTATAAAACCTTACTGGAGTTTTGGATAAACATTTTAAATATCTTCTACAGTGGGCGAGGTTCATATGCCAGTCTCTAGCTATTTTTCATTTTTATGTGAAATTTGAAACACAATTAACATTTCAGATCCTAAAATTTCACATGATAATCGAAAAAAAAACAGAGAGATTGGATGCATCAAATCAACTCGCTGCTAAAGATATTCAAATTTTCTAGTCCAAAATCCAATAAGTATAAAATTGTGAAATCTAGAAAAAAAAATAAAGAATGTTTTTGAAAGATTTACACATCTACATAAATGAAGTTAATGTTATAGCTTATAAATACTTATATATTTAAAAAAAATAAAAAGTAACTAAGACGGAAAAGTGGTTAATTGAAGAGAAATCAAGATTGGCGATTTATTAACTGATTGATTGATTTAATAATAATAATACTTTATTGTGACAAGTTGTAACACAATATCCACATTGTCGATAATAAAAATACAATCGTTATAAATTAAAAACAAAAAAATATATAACAAGGAACAGACCAAAAGAAACAAAAACAAACCACCGTCATTCACACCTCAGATATTCATCTACGCAGTAGAAACAATGTATGCTGTATAAACGATTTTAATTTTTATTATAAATATTAAACGACGAAGCCGTTCTGATCCGTGAAGGCAAAAAGCATTGTAATACGTTATACAGCGATAATACGGGCCGTGCTCATAAAACGGCGTTCTGTGAGAAGACACACTTCAATAATTACATATTGGCGTCGATATCCTTATTTTTATTAAAAAACAACATTTTGTTCATAAAATACTAATATTTCATATAAATACAATGATCATAGAGGCATGATTTCTAATTGAGAGAATGGAGGTCGACATGAATCTCTCGCCGATGCCCTTACTATGCATCTTATAATGTTTTTCTGATAGGCTAATAGCCCGCTTGTACAGCTCAGCGATCCCAAAACACGATGCCGTACCTTAAGCGAGAAACTCAACAGAGGAAAAATTAATATCCGCAGTAAATATACTCCAACAGTAGCCCTCAAATTCCTTATACCGTAGTATGCGGAGCATAACTTCTTTTCCAGTGCTGAACTATTCTAAATTCAAGTCAGAATCTACAAACCAGTAGAAATTTTACGAGTCACACTCTCGGTAGACTGTCCCAATAGCGTACGTAAGCACTGTAGAAGAGAAGAGCCGCCGAACGCACTAAGCAATTATTCCTACATTATTTGTAGTTGACTAACGTACACATCCTACATAGCCCGAACAATTTCAGTTGCCCGCGTGGCCGCAAAGTCGATATTTTTGTCAGAAATTACGCAATTGGTATCATCAGCATCCTGTGATAATATACATGGGGATAAAGACAAGCACAAACCGTTAACGTAAATTAAAAAGAGAGTAGGTCCAAGTATGGAGCACTGGGGAACGACACAATTAATATTTATAACATCGAAATAAAATTCGCCATTGTTACCCCTTACCTGGCCACGAACAGCCACGAAAGACTTTCGATTGGAAAGATAGTACTTGAACAATTCATACGCAACTCAACGCACCCCATATACCCATATCTTTTGTAGTAAAATATTATAATTCACCGTGTCGAAAGCCTTCGATAGCTCGAAAAACACACCAAGCACGCTGCCCCCGCCATCAATACCCTCGCAGACGTTCGCCAACATTGTTCGCAAGTTCATTGCCTACTATGCCCTTATGACCTGGCATTTCGAACTATTTAGGACGTACTGTGTCCAAACAAAATATCTAAAAAGAAAGTAGATATCGATTCCCATCCTTAAGCTAGGGATTCCAAGGAACGTCCGCGCTCGGAAACCGACCGCCACCACTCAGTGCTGCGGACCAAGTTGACGTTTATTCGGCGTGCGTCGACGGCTGAGTTGGATTGCAAGCATTGTAATCGGTTGACTGCTGGTTGTGAAAATGGAAGTTATAGTGATGGTAGCTATTTTATTAGAAGAGAAATCAGACGCACAATATTTTATTGTAGCGGCTAATAAATACAGATATTCAACCAATAACTTATTTTTAAGTAGAAATAGGAAAGGGCATATCTATAATTTACTTGTATATAGCAAATTATTAAGAAGAGTAGTCGAAAGTATCTGCGTTTATGACCAGAACTTTTTGAAATGTCTTTCCATCTATTAATGAGAAAACACCTTGTATTAGATACCTACAGATGGCCAACTTCTTCATCACGAAAAAAAAATGTATTACGTTGAGGCAACTTGATATAAACAATATTACAGGTAAGAATATATTGGAATAAGTATGATCAGAATGTTACTGTTACAACTACAACAAGGATTTGAAAACACTTGGCAAGCGCGAGTTCTTTGTGTACATTTCCAAATGTTTAAGTAGCTGGTCATTCTCAAATCGATTTTCTTTATTTCGTATGAGAATTGCTCGTCGCTAACCCTTTTCAAAATTATAGCTTCTGCTGTAATATTATACAATACTCCGAAGTAATCTCTTCCAACCTAGTAAATACAATAGTTAATCGAAACCAAAATAGTAATGAATAAAAAATGAAAAACGTCTCAGATAGTTTTAGTAGGTTTGAAACAAAAAAACAATTTTATTTAAAAAATAAATAAACCACTTTTTAAGCCAATACAAATTATTTTTAGTGTATATAAAGTAAGTCTAAAAGCTATTACAAGAAAATACCATTCCATTCAAAGGAATGACAAGGCTCGAAGAAAATAATTGTAATTTTCCTTAAGATCACAAACGATGAGCTGAAATTCAAAACAGCTGCCACTAATAAAACAATTCCTGGATGCACTGCCTCTGTCAGCGTCAGGTAGAACGTATGTTCAGCTCCTTGGTTTTGTTCGCATCGGATGTTGGTGGGTAGAGGAAGAGAAGGAAAATAGTATTTTTGTTTAACTATTAAAGAAAAAAAATAAATATTAAATATAAGTTTATATTATGTACTTCTTTTTATTTTTTCAGTGTTGCGTTCCCCTTTTATTTAGAGATAGTTATGTTGTATTGCCCTGATAAAAAAAAAATGTTTCAATTAATTCATTATTTCACTTTTAAAATCAATAATTTAAATCATGATTTCACAGTTGATATTAAATCAGCCCATCCTGTTCATATGTAAAGGTCTGCAGAAATTCACTCATTATTTTAGGGACATAATCTTTATAAGCTTTGTAATCGCGTCGTACACCACAGCTAAACAAATGCTTGTTCCGCCCCTATATTATTAAATTTTTGATTCATCTTTTACAATCAATTTTGACCTAGAAACTCAGTACATAGTACATATCATGTCAATATTTATAAGGCACTATTTTTATCATGACGCCGCTCCACAGTGTTCAAAATGAGCGAATTCGTGATCGAAATTAATCACGCTCAAACTGTAAAAGTAATTTAGCTGAAAAATACAATTCTGTTGAATTATTTTATGCACTACAAATATATATAAAAACAATGGATACCGTCTCATTCGATTTCAACCCCTTAGGAGATGAAATAGATACTTACAAACGTCGCGATCTCAACGATTTTTACTTCCTGTGATGTATGAACACATAAATATTTATTTATTAAAAATGACTATTAATATTAGTTATAATAGGTGGAGGTATTGTTGTAAGGAGTAGGAGGTGGTTGATTACATCTTTACCAAATTTTCAAAACGTTGTTTTATCACAAAAAGTTGAAAAACAAATATGAGACTAATTACCGAATCTTCAGTTGCTTTCTTTCCTCGTAATTTCGCCTTCGCCTGATACTTTTTTTTTTATCGGACCGTCTGACATGTAGTCTCTGGAAACACCTCTTGGCTTTTATAGTATTTAGTCTCACCATTTCTCCTACCCATTAAAATTATACCAGCTATCCCAGAATCCTACTATCCTGCCACTAATCTGTACAGGTCTCCTTTCTGGTTGATCGAAGTAATCATCTCGTTCATTTTTGGCTTGCCAAAACTGCCGATCTTCTTGCGTCCAAGAGCCTAATAATCACACAGAATGTGGTAAGCCTTCTCTGTCCTCTACTTACACAGTCTGCAGTTGGATCCTCCAGTGTAGATCCCAATTTCTGTAAGTGTCCTTTCAGTCTACACTGTCTGTTAAAGAGAGTAACATGTGAAAATACTTCCAACTGAGTTGTAGTAGTTCTTCACCTTCCTGTTTTGATAGTGCCCTGATAAATATCTTACCAGGAGTTGTGCCTCGCTGTATTATTCCAGTGTTATTTTTTGTGTCTGGTTGAACCAACTTCCTTACTTGTTATCGTGCAGTGTTTTTAGACACTCCTAGAACAGAATTCCTGAGTATATATGAAGCAGATGATCCTTGTTCTTGCTAACTCATTCAGTTTTTTCGGTCTCCCTTCGACTGCTGAATGCCAGTGGCAACCCACAGAAAAGTGAATTTAGTATGGTCTGTAAGGCTATTCAGTCTCTCAAATCACATTCCCAAACCAGTCTTGACTGTATCTTGGATTCATTAGTGGCCGTCATACAGTATCGCCTGGCTGCCTGTTGCAATAAGAACCGCTGTTTTTATAAGCCCTCCTGATTGATCAGACACAATGTACTATTACGTATGCCTCTGCTTGAAAAACCGTGCATATTTTCCCAGCAGAAGGGTAGATCATTCGTATCTCTCACCCGCGAAGCCACAGTCCCACTTTCGGTTTTTCATCCTGCTGTTAACCAGATTAATTCGAAATTTCTGTTTAAAAAAGAATGATGGCAAACATAACGGTCTGATTTTATTCCCAATCACCATGTGAAGGGCAATCACATGATATGAAGTAGTAAAGTCAGGTAAGTGTATAGATGGCTATATTATTTTTAAAATTAAATAAGGATGTCATCTGTTATATTAGTAATGTACTAAACTTCATACTGTTTAACAAATAAAATTGATATCTGCTAACTGAATAACTTGATTCTTGTAATTATCATAGCTTTTAAAAGGCAGCAGTATAGTTTACACTTTGCCGAACTAAAGGTAGCTATTAATATAAAAATGGGAACGAATACACACTTACCCATTTTGCCTGGTAAGTGTGTAAGTGGTTGGACAACTGTTTTTAAAATTTCTTTTTTTTTCTAGTAACGTTGAATACTTATTAAGGCGTATCTATTGGAAGGTTACAACTGGGCAATATTACGTACTTCAAGGGAAAATTATCAAAATGTCTTATATGTAACAGTGTACGTTTCTTCACACTATGCAATTTTGACTAACACTTACCGACTTTACCTTACGTCCTGCACTCAACACGCATCCTTATTATATATACCCGTATGGATTAGTTGAAACGAGACGGATGACTAAGTGAGCCGAAAGAGATAGATAAGTTGATACTAAGATGCTCTGCGCAGCGTTCATTAAAACGCCGAACGATTAAATGTCAACATGCGCCGTAGTGCGTAAGTAAGCCAAAACAGCACCTCTGTTTTGAATAGCGTCAAAACGATCAAACCATAAACATCAGGTTTGTAGCGCATGCGCGCTCTTTTTCTTCTAAGTTAGCTAGTCTGTAATACATTATATAGTATGTTCATCTTCGTTGTTCATCCGGAACCGCAATTTATATAGCAACATGCAGAGATAGTCAATCCACAGTAGCCAAAGGCGCACATTTTAGAATATAAATTAGGTCATGTGCGCACTTTTCGCGGAAAACAATATATTTTGAATTCCTATATTATAATCTTTCATTTCACGCAAATTCACGAACTAGCAGTACTACAATACGTAACCCTCATTGAAAAATTATTCTACGTAAGTGATAGGCTTATAGGCACCGGTATTATTAAACAAAAACAGCTTCCTATAAAGTAAGAAGGGCTGGTTAAGTCATAAGTAGTATTCCCCTATAATAATTACTATTAATCGCAAGATATTTGGCCAGTAAAGCAAACATAAGTACAGTTCCGGTATAATATACATTATAAAATTTCGTTAATTTTGCAATTTTAATATTAATATCTGATGGTACCGACAAAGATAAAAAGCAATTTCTTGTGAAAACTTGTATGAGTAACAAAAATATATATGATTGCAGCATAATCAAAAAATTTCAAAGAATAGGAATTAATCACGTTTTACTATTTTGACACGTGCGCGCCGCCGTCCGTCGCCAAATCCGTCAGGGGAAACGAAAATTTCGTCGTTCATCGTCGCTGCGACTAACGACCCTGGAATCCAAGGCCATTTAAATTTATTGAGCGAGTAGAACGACTGTCGGTTGCGGTCGGTTTCCGCGCGCCGACGTGTCTTGGTCCCTAGCTTTAGTAATGGTAACCCATATTACTTTCTTGCTCGCACCGTTGGGATATTTTATTCGGGCACCCTGTATCTTTTAATAAAGGTTTGGAGCTTCTTCCAGATCCTGCTCCCAAAGTAAGGTTTTTACCATGGTTTTCCCTTACTCTTACGAATATAATAACAAGTGATAGCTGACCGATTTGCGATTCTGTAAGCTAGTCACATTTTTGGTTGTTCACATAAATGAGTATTCACATAATTGCGAGGCCACTTTATCATATTTTTGTTATTAACAATCATAGGGAAATTATTTAGGTAGAGCAAGAACATTTCAATTGTTATGGAATCTATATAGTAATTAGAATAGGTAGCCTCGTGTAGTACCTTTATGTGGAGCACGGGTTAGGATGATTTATAATTATCTAGCATTTTCATAAATTAAGTGAATGTTTTAATACAAGTGTGGCCCAAATGAACCGCAAGCGCAAAACTAAGGGTAATTCGTTACTATTTAAATATCGAAAATCCATTACAATATAAGCTGTGAATAACTTCAATTTTTAAAATACATAGAAAAAAATTCAATTCCGAAACGAAAAATGATTGGTGATACAGATTAAAACCGAGGCCCAAGAAAGCATAATCAATAAGAATTAAAAGAAATACGTATTAAAGTTGGTTAAAGGAATAAGAAAAGCAAATATTTAGACTGTCAGTATAGATGACTAACCAAATAGCGATTTACTACCGTGTAATCTTAATTTATCTTCGCTATTCTTGCATATAAAAATGTTTCTACTTACGTCGTTTCAAAAAGAGATTACCTTTTTGAATAAGTAACTGTTTTCGCTCTTATTGATAATCCAGTAGGAACATCATCACAGGCTGTGGCGACTTACCTGTAACAAAATTATTGAATAAAAAATCTTATAAACAGGCAATTATATTAATTCCTTTTTTCTTGCTTAATCGTTTAGCGCAAATAATACATATATTATATTACTCTAGCCTGTAATATCTCCGATAAACCGAGAAACAAGAGAAAAAGAATCAACTACGTGTTCAGAAAAGAAAACACAAAGAAAACAGGCAATTATATTGAACCAAAAATTTACAATATCATACAAAATATATCTTGTAGGTATCGCGCGTTTAGAATTATTGGTAATTACCAAAGTGCCTATACTGACAGCAATTTGCAACCACTAATATACATTAATGGTTTGCGACCGATCTAACACAATATAACACCAATGGCAGACTGGACTCAGGATAGACACTGACAATTTACCCATGTCCTGAAGCGCCTGGAAACCCAATGTGAAAATATAATCTTCTGACGTTGATGTTACTAATCATCTAAAGCTAAAAGTGCGTAATGCTATTTAGATTATCACTGTTTCTGATGTTTGAAAAGAAAAATCAAAAGCGAGAGGATGAATCTAAAGAGTGGAGCATGGGATATCCACCACCTTTCTTTTACGACATGTAAATGCTACAATTTTCATGATATGAGCGGCTATTCATTAATTCTTTAAGGGTTCAGTTTATTTAATAACAACGAACCATGATAACCTTTCAACTATTTTTTTTTGATTCTGTGCGAATATTATTAGTCTTTATTAAAGAATTTTGTGAGACAGCGTCTTTCTATTGTTTACCTTCTTAAGCTTGAAAATATTTTAAAAAGAAAGTAAATATCAAACTGTTATAAACCCCAAATTTCTAAAAATGAAAGTTTTCGTTAATCCCTAACACTTGTAACTAGCACTTCTATGGATAACCCCGTATATATGCAACCATATTATCACCAAGATATGTCAAGACAACTGGTTATTTGCAATTCCTATTGCCACGGGAGTGCTTTTGCATCCTTAATAACATAGTGCGGCATTTAGGTAGGCAGTTTCGTATCTTGGGGTGATTGCCGTGCTCTTGTCTACGATTCCTCTAAATTAAACGGAAAGCCTTTGTGTTTCGGTTTGCATTTGAGTTTATATGCGCAAGAAGCGTGCGCTAGCCTTTTATACATTAAATTGTACAAAATACAACATGGTCGTTCAAATTGGAACTTATGAGAAAGCGTTTTACGAAGCTATGAAGCCTTCCTTTAGTCTTTAACACTTTTTTTGGATGTAGCCAGGCTAAATAATATTTTTGAAGCGCAAATATCGCCAACGTAATGCAAACTAATTAATGAATATTAAAATGTGGACGAAGAAAAAAATTGACAGGTTAATATATAATATATATATAAGTATATTATTAATCAAAAAACTAAAGATATAGATTTGCCATTTAGATAATTTTGCCATGAGGTACAAGTAGACAGTTGTATCATGGAACGTATGCCTTCTCATATTTCCTCTATTGCAGTAACTAAAAAAAGATAGAAACGCTTAAGCATAAATTAAATTTACATGTATAAAGAAACGCAAACAAACCATATTACTCATATGAATACATACACCAAGATTACCGCTTGATTTCTTTATTTTCTATAAAACATATTACCATCGCAACCACCAATTATTCCAAAGAAATATGTACTAAAACTGCTAATACCTACTGAAAAGCAAAATATTATAAACGCCAACGCCGACTTAGTAAAAAATAAATAACAAAAAGCCATAAAATACACGAATTATTTTATCGATTTCACATTTCGACTCTCAATGAACAGTATCCTGTCGGACAAAAAAACTCTCAAGAATTCATGAAACCAATTCTATAAAACTACTGTCTACAACTGAATAGAATGTTGGTAATTATGTTTTTAAGAAAACTCGTTTATAAATAAATAATTAAACTACAATCCGGGCCATAGTTCCCCAACAAAGTCTTGTTTTCGCTTATCTCTAATTCTGCTATAATCTTTTTTCTTTGTTCATGCAAAAGGATTAAAATCCTTAGGGTATAACTTTATATCCGATATATACTAATCGCTATTTTTCAGGTTCTCAGGAGGATAATGTTGAATGGATAGGGCAGCCAAAGTTCAAACAAGATGCTCACGTTTTAAGCTTCCCCAATCATTTATTGTTTTATCAGAGAATTAGCTACAAATAATACAACCAATAAGAATTGTAAGAAAAACATCTGAGTGTAGCGATAGGTAATGTAAAACAATAGAGAGTGAACAAGATAACATTAAAGCGATCGTCGTTTTAATTTTAAATTGTGACTTTCTACATTTATTGGGACAGAAGAGATTTTTTCCTTTACAGTTGTCATTAGTTTTGTCAATATTCCTTTAGCAAAGGGTAACGTTGCATGTGTAAATAACAGATTTTTTTGGATTCACTCGGTCTTTGGTTGAAAATGGGAATCCACGCATTCTCGAAACAATTGCCCCAAATGAACGTGTGGTGTAACGCAGAATAATCTGATATGAAAGTTTACGCGCATTGTTCTCAGAGAATAATTGAAAAATAATAATTTAGAAATTGTTCCTGTATAGCGACTCCTAAATTATTTTTTTTTTACTGAAATATCAGGAACATGGTTATGTTCATGGGTCTTAGATTAGAATAAAATTGGGATAATCCAAATCCAACCTTAGTGCGCCATTAAAAATTGTTACATTTTATCCCTAACAAAGCTTTTATGAATTTTTGCAGGAGTAATTTCGGCTACAAATCTTTACATATAAACCAAATGTAAATTGCGATTGTCTTTATTAAATTAATTAAATTTTATTTAGAGTTTAATATTTAAAATTAATAAAGAAGGTAATCCAATTCATCTAAAGGTTTAAAGAAATGTTAAATTTTCGAAATTACATACGAAAAGTTCAAAAATTATAAAAAAAGGAAATATCCTATTTTAAAGAGGAAGAGAAACAAATAAATAAACTATAAACAAGCAAGTAGTTTTTATTAAAAAAAAATATATAGAATAATAATTCATATGTTTAACGTATAATCTTTTCAACATATTTCCCTATACTTATTTTTATAACAATGGGCACACTGTACGTGTAAGGACAAATGTGTTTGTTTAGCCCAATTGAAATACGAAAATTATAGGTCTCAGAACCTTTTCTAGCAAAATTAATAAAACGGCACTGTCAGTTCAATATTGCGCATAATACCACGTGCAGCCTGTGACACAAAGTCTGAAATGAAAATAAAACGTCAGAAGTAATTAAATTCCCGGAATGCCAGGTTAAGGCTTACGCAAATAGGAGTTCTCGTTGGAGATACAAAAATATTTAATATCGACTTCGTTTACTGCTAGCCAGGCAATTAGATTACAAATATTTTCTTATAAAATTTAAAACAAAAATTCAAATACTGTTTTCGTGTTACGGCCCTAAGTTTGCATAGTCAAATAGCAAGATATATGTGACAAGAAAAATATATCTGATACAAAATAAAGTAAAATTATTGCCGAACAAGTAAAATATAAACAAAGGATAAAAAATAATAGAGGCTGGAAGTGAAACGATATAAAATAAATTACTAATTATGGACATTATTGTTTAATTCATTAATTAATTTAAGGTTTAGATATTCTTGCGCCAATGCCAATGTCCCGTTCTCGCTTTTTACTTTTTAAAAGGAAAATTATTTTAAGTTATTGACATGATAGATAGAAAAACGAATAATTTGTCTAATGATATTTGCATGATTATAACAGAACTTGCAGAGATGATGTGTTGTCCGTTATCTAAATTGGTACTTACCAATTACATTACATTTTTATTAATCAAAAAAAGAAATACTTCTGTAAAATAAATTAATATTAAATTAAGTTTGAAATAATAATAATTTACTCATTTTACAGAGTTTACAATTTTTCTTATATTTACAATTTAAAGGGCTAACTGAATGGTGAAATTCAAATAATTCTTATATACTAGATCTATTACATGCGTTTCAGTCATTTCTCTCCGTTACACTGTTAATTATCTTTGATATCCCACTCCTTAACATCTGTCGAATCCATTTTCTTATCCTTTTCTTAAATGTATTTATATTTACTATTTCTTTTAATTCAGATGGCAAGAAATCATAAAGTTTAGGACCTAAGTAAGTGTTGTACCTCTTCAGTATCGTTTTATGTATTACCGGTCTTTGTGATAGATTGTTTATGTCTTGTATGAGATATACTGATCATTATATTGGAAAGATTCTTTATTCCTTCTTATAAGTATAAGTAATTACGGCGTAGGCATATGATTGCCTTACATCTAGCAACCAGAAGAATCTATCTCTGTGTTCTTTCTAAGGATACAATGTAATTACCGTATACACCACCCCAAACCACTATACCATACGAAAGTTGTACCTCAATTAATGCGTAATATAATATTTTTAACTGATTAAAATTTAAAAAAATTCTCATGTTTAAATTTACCTATCACAGAACGAACCCTCATCAAAACGTTATTTATATGAATATTCCATCTCAAGTGGTTATCAATATTGATACCTAAATACTTGATAGTACCTGTTTCTAGTATGTTTGCTCACTAAATATATAAAGATTCTAACTCTGGCAATTGGTTTTTATAGGACGTAAGAGTTATGTATTTTGTTTTTTTTTCACATTTAAAGTGAGGCGAGTACAAGCAGCATTCCTTAATATGACAAGTCCCTTCTCAATTTTCTTTTTTAAAACCATCAAGAGAAAATTGCAGTATACCTGTTGTATCTTGACACAGTAAACCATTCACATATATGTTAAATAAAATTGATCCTAGGACCATAGCTTGCGGTACTCCGCACCTGACAGTCTTATAATCCCTCAGAAATTCTCCCATCCTAACATACTCAACTTTGTTTGTAAGATAGCTTTTTAATACTTCATATGATTTTTCATGAAATCCATAACAGCTTTTCCAATAGCAACGCATGATTTACTGTGTCAAACGCTTTTGCTAAATCTCAAAAAATACATAAGTTTGGTTTAGAATCGCCTACACTATCATAAATCATATTAAACAAGTTACAAACAGCGTCCTGAGTAGAAGTGTTACTCCTACAACCAAATTGTTTCCTGAACAAAATTCATTTTTATTCAAAAACTATAATATTCTGCTTTTAAGAACTTTTTCAAATAACTTAGCGATGTTGGATGTAAATTTCACTGAACGATAATACCGAATCTCCAACAAGCTTCCGTTTTTAAACAAACGCCGAACTATTCCAATCTTTAACATATCTGGAAAAATACCCCTGCACATGCACTCGTTTATAATGCACACTAATGGTGCTGATATAAAATCTATTAATTTTTTCAGTATCTCCGCTGTAATATTATCAAATCCAGGAGCTTTTCTTATTTTCAGATCGTTAATATATTTTTTAATTTCAAACTCATCTGCTGGTTCTAAGAAAATTATATTATTTATTGATTTATTTTTAAATATTTTTCCGCGATATCCTTTTAATTTGGGTGCTGAGTTGTCCCCAACGAGCAATAGTAACGATTAAATTCATTATCTATTTTTTTTTTGTCATGCACTACAGATTCTGCAATAAAAATGTTATTTACCTCAACAGTGTTAATATTCTTAATACAAAATTTGTGAACCGTTTTCCACATGTTTTGAGATGACTGCCCCGAAGCGCTAATTTGTTTCTCGAAGTATTTAGTTCTGGTTTCTGTAATTATTTTAGTTAACTTATTCTTATACTCTTATAATCATTTAGTTTTTTTGTATTATCCGGTTGATGTAGTACTTCCTTATATTATTGCTGTTTTTTTTTAAATACTAACATTGTAATACATTGTAGTATATGAATGTCAATTTCAATACAACAATAACAATAACCTAAATACTTGTTCCACAATATATCGCCAAACTTTACTGTCTGTTATATACTTGCGCGTTCGTCACTTTTTATCTCTCTCGTGCTAAAACTGAACGCGGCTATCTTAACTGCGGTTAATTTATTCATTCGTACGGAAACCTTCAGGTCCTTCTGTAGTTATGATTAATACAAAACTATAAATATAACTGTTGTAGATTAAATATGTAGAACAAAAAAGTTACTAAAAGTGCCTGATTTATTTCTACGTGTTCAGTGCAACATTTAGAAAGGCACTTTATAAATCGAATTCGTTCGAAAACTTTTTAAATTTGATTAAATAGTTTTGCTGATGCTAAGACTGCCACAATATTTCTTAATACGTATTTTGAATCACTAATTAACATTCATTTTATCATTACTAATATAAATTAAGTAAGATTTGTTCATTGTAATATTATTAGCAATCAATCATGCACTAATGATAGGGTACGTTTTACCATGTAGCTCGACTCTCTTTACATCTGCAAGTGAAGCTACAAAATACTCACTATGAACAGTAAAACAAGTCCGACAATTCAACGTATCGTAAACAGGAGCGGCCCCTCTTAAAGAGCCATGGGACCACGGCCCCACCATTGCAAATCACAAATTAATCATTAAGGAGCTTTTATTTTCTGTAAAAATACTAATAAATATACATACACACAGACCCACATATAAGTACACAACGAACGTTGCGATTCCCATGATTTGATGCAACCAAACGCGCTTTGTAGTTACTTACGCAGACAAGCGACGAACTGGGGCCACGTCTAGATTGGCCTCGACTTTGAGACGTTTGTAAGTATCCGCACGCAGCTAGCGGAAGAGGCGGTGGTCGCAGTATACGCAAAAATTATACTAAAGTGTCTTTTCGAGGCCCGTTACGCAACAATGAAACATGTACATACTTTGTAAGAAGTACAATTATGCTTAGAATATATTTTATATTTTACTCGACGATCTTAAATAACTCAGCAGGGGAGGGTTGGCCGGAAATTGGCCCCACCACTGAATATTGTCACGGGCCGCCACTAATTGTAAGTACCTCCTAGCTTAACTTATAAAATGCCAGCTCATTGCATTTTTATATATATATTATTTATATATAATTCAAATGCCAAAAACGGTATATCAATACGTAGATACCCACGAACTATATACAACACTGGAATGTTCGCTAGCAGTCGACCATCACCTTTAAATATGGAAAAATCCAATCGACGGCATTGCATTTCTATAGAATTTCGTCTTTCACATCTGTTATTTGCTTGCTAGTTCTAATAAGTAATTCATATATTTTTCTTATATTCTTCTTACATTTCTCTTCACTTAATAGTGTTCTTATTAAAATGATGGCCATAGAAAGAGTCGATGAAATTAACAGGTTACAAGTAATGATTCGCGCGGTTAGTAGGTTACAAGAGGTTACGGCCGATACCAGACAATTACGAGAACGAGATAATATGCCGAAAGATCTTGGAATGGGCATTTATGAGAACCCTTAGGCAGAAGTACTTCGGGAGAAATCTATTGGAGCCCTCGAAAGGTCCTCAAGTTTCCACTGAGCAAGATACTGGGCTTTATAGAGAACACCAAGCTGCTCGAGTGGAAGTAAGAGAATCAATAGGAATGGTACAATAAGCACCTTGCTCAAGTACCCGGACATCAAGTGCCCACCCTAACATGAATGAATGATTTATGAGAACCAATATTAAAGTGAGTCCGCAGGTTCCGAAAAAGAGGAGTGCGAAGGGTTCAAGAGCCCCAGAGGAAGAGGGGCATATGGGGTAGCAAACGAATAACAACCGCATGGTCGCTCTCAAAGCCGTGGCCCTTGCCATTATTATCAAACCTGATGGGAAGCCATATGCCGAAATATTGAAAGAGCTTAAACAGAACGTGGATTTGAAAGGATTAGGAGTAGAAGCCGGAATGATAGGAAGACAAGGGGAAGAGATATTCTATTGGCTGTAAAAGAAGATGAGCAGAAAACGAAGATTCTTAAAATTATCATCACAAGTATGTAGGATGGAAAATGTTCAAGTAAGTGAAAATGCATTTTACTATTTACGATAAGGATGCAGTCACAACAACACAAGAAATTAAAGAAGCCACACAAACAACACTTGATAGAAAAGTGGGAGCATAGAAGTTAAAACATAATGAAAGCTACTTCTAATGGAGGTCAAACAGCTATAGTGACCATTCAGTCCAGTTTGGGCTCCAATTGAGAAAAAGAAGCTTTACACAGACAGAATGGTGTCAATGTAGAGTAAAAGAATAGGTGATAAGTACATATTATACCTAGTTGCCTACAGTATAGACGTCATGCAGAAAAGGCAATGGACCAGGTAAATCTAAATGCTGTCTACATTGCGGAGAAGAGGATTATATGCATAAAGAATGTGACAGAGAACAACATTGTTGGGCCTGTAACGAAAAAGAGCACAAAACGGATACAGCTAAATGTTTCAAACACTCCGAAATGATGAAGGAGGAAAAACAGAAGTCAGCTAAAACAATTAATCGACCTAACATCAACAGACAATAAGAAATGGACTGCGAGGAATATAATATCGAAGAAAACGAAGTGTAGCCTGAATAAGAACATGAAGGTGGAGACACAGCAAAACTACGAATGCTACAAGGAAACGTAGATAAGGTCAGAGATAAATGGCATAAGATGAAAGTGAATATAAACGAAATTCTACCTTTCACACGAAGAAATCCTAAATGCGCCCAGTACAATAAAAAAAAAAGCTCCTAGACCAAGCGGAGTACCTCCACAAATAGTGAAGGGAGTGGTAACTCAACAAATAAATGAATGCATAGGGTTATGAACACAACTTTGTTGACAGCTGGCGAGTTCCCCGAAGTGTGGAAGGTTGCAGAAATGGCTGTTATAGAAAAATAATCTAAGCTGGGATAGCAGGAGAAGCAATACCGACCCATATGCCTACTTAATGTAATGGGGAAGTTATTGGAAAGGCGGAAAAATAGAGATAGAAGTGGATAAGAAGAGAGACCTTCCTACAAACAACACGGATTTAAAGAAGCAAATCCACAACTACTGCTCTGCGGAAGGTCATAGAAACTACCGAAAACGCGGTTACGTGCACTGATCACAGTAGATGTGGAGAATGCGCTCAACTCAACACCGTGGGAAGGAATATTGAAAAAAAACTAAGAAATATGGGATTTTCACCGTACCTATACAATACGACAGCAAGCTACTAGGAAGAGAGGTTCTACTTACCGGAGTCCCTCAGCGGTCGGTGATTAGGCCGATATTATGGAATATCTATTTCGATGACGTATTAATTATGGAAGTACCGACAGATGTTCATCTAGCCGGATATACAGACGATCTGGGCATTATAGTAACCGCAAAGGACGTAGAATCACTCCAGTTGAAGGTTGAATACGCTCTCCATGATATTAATGAGTGGATTGCCAGAAACCAACTAAATCATGCTCTCCATAAAACAGAGGATGTCTTTCTGGCTGGATGATGTAAGAAAATTGAAATTCATCTTGAGGAAACGGTGGTAAAAGATCAGGATACGCTGCGATACCTATGTTCTACGGAGCGTCCATCTGGGGAAGAGCTATGGAGAAAGGTATACGAGGGAGGATAGCTATTCACAACTACAAGGGCACTACAGGTTATCGCGAGAATACCCCCAGTAGATTTTACTGGTGCAGTACAGATTTGCCACAGAATGTGAAGGAAAGGAGGGGGTAGTTTGACTAATGCAATGTCATTTAAGAAATTTTAATGCCAGATTATTCAACAAGCTTAATGCATAAATTAGTGGATACATATTAATAACAGGTAAAAAATTTAAGCAATTGTAATTGAATTATTAAAAAAAAAAGAAAACTTTATAACCTTTACATTTCAGGACTGAGGAAGATAATTTGCATTACTGAAACGTATTGGATTAAATAAAAAAATATATGTGGAAGAATAAATGAATGAGAGTTTAAGATAGAAATCTCATTATTAACGTTTTTAGCAAATATCTTCACGTTAATAATGACATTTCCATCTTAAACTCTCATTCATTTATTCTTCCACGTATTAAGTATATATACGGCTTTCGGCGTATAATACATTAGGTTAGACTAGTAGCACTGATGATCCTTGGTAAGGTGAAACGTATGTATGCTAATATCTACCTACTGTTACACACGTTTTTAACGTCATCTAAAAAAATATATGTTCCAATAGATTTTTCTTTTAATAATAAAGCCTTTATTACCACAAACTATTATAAATTTATCAATTATCTACTAAGAAAATAAAGAAACAACATAATAACAACTGATAACTGACTAATTTATTATATTTTTCCTTGTTATTATTATTAATAATTAGTTAGAGCAGGAACATTTCAATTGTTATGGATACATATGTACTTAAAATAGGTAGCCTGTAGTCTCGTGTGGTACCTACCTTTAGGTGCAGCACGCTGTGTAGAATGAATTATAATTATTTAACTTAATTTATAAATAAAGTGTATAGGTTCATTATGCGTTATTTATTAATTAGGGCAATTACCTAAGAAATTATGTTTAGGCCATTCTCTTAAGCATACTTCATTTACTGCAGTTTTTAAATAATCAGTTAATTATATGAAAGATAATTCGAAGTATAGGAAAGTAATATCACTTTAACAAAATATCAGATACTCTCTAAGTACACAGAGCTACCGCTAAACCCAATTTTCTTACTGAAAGACGATAGCAACCTAAATTTTAATCGAATCGTTTTCAACTCTCGCATGAAGAGGAGGGCGTTTCTTATTAAAAAGCGCTTGTAACGAAGTGTAATTATTTTTTAATTAAACTGTTTTCTATACTTCAATTTTCCAACTTTTTATACATATTAATAAATAAACAAATGGTGGCAAAACGAAATTAAAATATTCGCCCATAGCTAATCTTTTTTTTACCACTCTGAGCACACAAATGATTTTAGTTAGTTATAAAAAGAACGAGTACAATTTTCCACAACAACAAAGTAATTATAAACCTTGAAGTAAACAATAAATTAATACCGCGGCAATACAATACATTTCAAATATGTAGTTCTCCACTGGCACTGGGAGAAAGGCTCTCTAGTAAGAGCTTACCCGAACTGGTATACCTGGCTCTAAAACTACTACGAAATTGGAGCCGAAATATATTGAAAGAAGCCCAGAAAGGGCTTTCTGGTTAGCTTCAGTTAGTGTTCCGAGATGAAGTTGCAGTAATTCATCATTGTAACAGAACAATAGAAAAATGAACCTAGTTACGTAAAAGCGTCGCTATTTCTTCTGACAGCCAGATAACATTTAAACCGAGCAGTTCACAAGTCCTGATTTTAAGCTGGTTTGGGGCTATGTAAGCGCCCTAAACGAGATGAGCACTCAAAGAAAAATAATATTACTCCGGTTCCCAGCCACACGCGCGTGAAAGGAAGCGAATGAGTACATAATAAGTCCAACGAGTGGTGACAAAAAGAACAGAATGGAAGAAATATGGATATGTATAATACAGGCCTGACAGGTGCTATTTGCTGATTCTGCCAAGAGGAGGAAGAAACTCTAGTTCATATGCTGTACTATTACAAGGCTCAGAGAATCCCTCAACAAATAGCTGCGTAAAAGACTTCGCCCCCAAAGTTAGAGAACGCCTTTTAAGACAATGTGAAACATTTTAATGTCTCATTTATAATAGGAGGAAAGTTTTTTAAATAGATGAATAATTAATGTATAAATAAATAATTATGAAATTTAAGTACCCAGAAACCGCGTACACAGATTTATGGGTACTCACACTCCATGAACGTTGAAGCTACATTTCAACTAGGATGTAAAGGGTTCTGTATCCTTTCACACTGATAAAGCTGTACGATCAAGCCGCAAGGGGAAGGGGAGGGGGGGGGAGCGTAAATGTAGGAAAATAATTTGAAGTAAGTTAGGGGAAAAATTGATGATTGTCATTCGTATTCCTAATTCCAAATTAATAAGAATTGCGAGCCTCTCGCTCCTGCTAACCGCGTATATGACGCGTATATAGCAAGGAGCGTACCAGACTCCCGAGGGATGTCTGCCAAAAACAAAAGGAAGAAGACATGGTCCCAATAACCATCCGTGTGGTACTCCGACAAAGATATCGCCAAAATCGGAACGGAGTCCTAACACAGAAGGTTCTGTATTCAAGGTAACATCTGATCAACTTGATCAGAGTGGGATTAATTCCAAAAACAACCATTTTATGAATCAGCCCTTTCTGCCAGAGGGAGTCAAAGGCACATCGAAGGTCATAGAAAACTGTAGCTTAGGGCTTGAAGATTCTAGAGACTTCTAATTGCCTCAGTGAGCCTGCGGAGCTGTAATTCAGTAGAAACGGGTTGAAAAGCGAACTGTTCGTCCTGAATCACTCGAAGTTCATCGTTAATGAAGGTCATACCCCTGAAGCGCATGTTTAGCATTGTACGTTCCAGAACTTTACTTTCAATAAAACTTATAGAGTTAACAACCACGTATAGAGGGAGAGTTTCATGATATATAATGTAATAGTGATAAATTAAATTATTTCTACTGTTAAATATTTTTTTAGATTGATAAGTTGATCAATCTTAATTTGTTACCTACCATTCTTGAAACTACACCTATAAGGAGCTCAACAACCAGTCAAAGAAAAAAATGGGAGGCTGGTTGCGATACCTTTTGGATTCTAAGTGCTGAAAGTCAATCAACATACGCTTGTAATTTCAGTTCTTCTAAACGCAATATAGTGCGCTTTTACATTTGCTTCTACATTCCTGGCGGCAAAAGATCCTTTTAATATAAAACCTGTTTTACTATGCAAAGGATTCTTGTTTCTAAGAGTAGAGTTGTCCCGCTACAACAGCAGTAATCAAAAAAACTAATCTAAAGTTAGAAAACGAATAATAAAAGAGGTATAAAATATAAGTAAACAACATTTCTAATCAACTCATTACGCAGAAATAACAAAATATGGGTTAGTAATCCATCATTGAAACTTTACGTACGTAAAATTTTTAGAAAAAAATTGAAAAATAAAAGTGAATTCCTTAAGCTATTATTATACTATTATATTAAGATACAGCCGTCATAAAATGAAAGTTACCGACCTAAAGCAAAAATTCATCGATTGCCTTTATTATCGCTAGTACAAACGTTCATTTGTACTAACTTTAGTAAAAGATACCACCCTTTCTTCCTTTCGGGTTGGTACCTTTTTGGGCTATAAGTAACTCAAAAATAGAGTATCTGCTAACTCCACATAGAAGCAAATTTTCATTGTAAATATATATATATATTTAAAGCGAAATGTTTCATTCTATAACTGTCATTCGACTTCTTACAAGGGAAAATAAAGACTATAGTATAAAAAAGCTATAGTTAGATATTACGCTTAAAATTTCGTACAATTAAATGGATAAAGTATAAATCAAATTTACAAAGCGTTAACACTTTACATCATACGCGATAAAACATCCTAAATCAATTTCAATTTGATATTGTAAATAAGAAGTTTGTAAATAGAAAATTGAAAACACTATTTAAATACATATTTAAATATTAACATAAATATGAATAGCATACATACATATGTATTTAAAATGGAACTTACAATTAGAACCAACGTAAAATATACGGTAATTCGATAAGCAAATATAAAAGCAAGCAGATGAAAATATAAACATGTTATGCATGAATATATAGTTACCTTGTTGAACTAAAGCAAATGCACATATGGGATATTTAAAGGTAAATTTTAAATAGAATGAAATTTTATAATATAGATTAAATGATGGCGGTTATTTAATTAAAGAAATATGTAAATATAAATTTGGAACCATTATCTTTCGATTCATTCAATAAATTTGTATTTTCCTTTATTTGTGTATTTTGTGTAACAAAAAGAATGTTAATAATTATGCAGGGTTGTTTTGAAATATAGGGCAAAATTTCCAGTTATCTCCCTGTTACAACGTTTCAAATTCAAATATGTTCAAGTGTTCAACAAGTGTTCAAAATGACCTCCATTAGTATAGATGTCACTCGTTTTCAGTTGTTATGAACTTCAAATAGAAACGATGTAATAGCAAGATAGATAGATATAAGTTGTAAATTTATTTCTTTGAGCAAGTTACAAACAAGTTTACAAAAGCTTTTTCTTTGATTTGTCATGATCTAATGTCAAATTTTGTGTTTCAAAACCACCCTATATATTTTTGTTCTACAAAACCTAAATAAGTATTGCTAATATATCAAAAATAGGATTACGCATTGGTAAACCTTCTTATAATACCTCTCATCAAAATCGCGATATTTTTGTTTTCACACTAATTTTTAAATTGTACGGATATTGTCAATATTGATATTATCTGAAACCGTGTTATCCGTATTTTCTTTTATCTAAAGTAAACTTAATAGGGACTGTATTACTGTATGAATTTTCTATAAGAAAAATGAAATTATATGCATTCTGTGTTCTTATTTTCTAGTTCTTGTGTAAATTATAAGAATTTTTCTATGGTATATTTATGTTTATGTTTGGTAGCATTTATAAAGTTTAACATTATCTTACTTAATTCTTATATATAAATAAAAAATATGAAAGATCTGATCGGTATGTTGGGTTTGCGTAATTCTGCATTCAAAAAAGCACCTGCATTGATCTAACCAAAATTTAGTCAATTTAACATTGTTTTGGCGCATGCTGGCGATTGTTTGTATATGGCCAGCCGAGATTTTCTGTCTCGGAAATAAAAAAAAAAATGTTAGGTATTTCTTGTAATTAGAACAATTTTTTTTGTTGTAATACCTAATGCTATAAGCAACGCGTCAATCGAACCCACATTAAAAATAATTTCTTGGTAATACGATTTCTCTTAATGCAACAAATGTAGACTGTTAGCAATGTAAAAGGAATATTATTTAAAGCCATTTATGCAGGTTTTTTTCCAGTATTTCCAAAAATAAATGTGATGCTACTATTGCACTGATATTCTCCCGTTTCCACAAGCGAAAACATGATTTGTTTTAATGCCTTAGGTTTGTCCATCTAGTAACATTTATAGTTGAATTAAAAAAAAAAAAAACTCCTTTGTAGTAGCATTAAGAGGTTATTAAAAAAACTAAAACGACATACATTATACAGTATAACCCCGTTCGTTAACACATGAGTGCGGTTCATTGTATTTAGGCATTCTTTTCTTTGATGTTCCATTACGTCTGGTAAATTGTTCTTGGATTCACAATTGCACACAGTCTGGTTGTCTTTTATACGAACCATCTAGCAGGACTGATAGTCCATGAACTATTCGAGCGAGTTCAATGACTGCATTACCAGCTTTGTGCTACAGTCGCTTGCAGGTGAAAACTTGGCACGTGGCTCCCAGGGGGAGCGCAAACTGAACTCTTTCTCACTTAGTAGACGATTGTACGTAAAGCTTGAGATGTGATTAGCGATGAAAGTGGGTTTATACACTCGGAGGAACAGTGATGACGCCTGGTAGGCAGAAACTCGGCTCCGTTCCTAATGTTATTCCCTTTTCATTGCTCTTGTATGGTGATTCCTACAACAGACTATGAGTGTGTACTACATATATATTTGGTGAAAAAATCATCATAAGCATTGTCCCACTTGCAGTCATTGGGGAAGCCCCCCCGTCTTTGTTTTTTTTTTATAAATATAATAAATATGTCAATTGCTTTATTGAAGCCTGAAAATAAACCACCCTGATGCGACTATGGCCATTTGCCATACATCGGATTTTAGCATCAACTATTTCAGTAGATTTTAAAGCTTGTAGTATTTGTAGCAATACAACCACCACTGAAATAGTTCCTAAGGCAACTGCTGTTCGGGAAACATGACCTTGTGAATTAATATTACCTAAAGTTGGTACTTAGCCTTTAACATCTTTTGATGATTTAAAGAAAACAACTCCCAGGATGTTTCTCGCTGTAAATGCCCCTACCAGCAAGGTTCACAAATAGTGTGTATCGCATTAGTAAGTAGTAAGTTTACAAAGTATTTCTTATCGTGCATTGTCTTATTTTAATTATTTTTTCATATGCAAAAGAATTACTTTTGAAATATCATGCGAAAATACTAAATTAAGCTAAGAGAAACTCGTGTGTGCTTTTCCGCAAATTGGTTTAAAATCCAACAAATCCTTCAAAACCGAGAGGAGAGGATCTTCCACTCCGTATATAATATACATAATATACATTGCCATTACCTATATGAATAATAGCAATATCACGAGAAAGCATATATGTACTCTCATAATACACATATTCAATCGTTGTTGTTGTAGTATGCTTGGAGGTATTCAGGAATGAACAAAGGGATTCGGGTTCCAATTGATAAGAGCCACTATATTATATAACAAAGCACGCAATTTCATGTAGGTATTAAGTTTCAGTATACTATAATGACTCTTTTTATAAGAATGAGAGTGCTGCTTTGAGAATTAGATCTGTTAATTATTTGTAATTTCTTCAAACCAGATGTACCAGCGCAGAAAGTTGTATATATTAGTGTATGTAAAACAGTATTTTAGAAGAAGTAACATTGATTACATCCGCATAAAAGGAAAGGATATATGACAAAAAAGAGCAGAATTAACTGTATTTTCCATACGCAAACAGATAAATTCAAATTCACCTTCTACCTTTCCTGTTGATAAAATCTTCACTACTATGTAGGCAGTCGCAAACAACCCACACGGCACACTTAGGGTGGGTTTATCAATGCAAGGATAAATAAATTAACTTACAGATAAAATAGTAACAGAAAGATAAATAATTTAAACCGTTTATCATGTGCAATTACCTGCTAGATAACGGTTATATGGAAGATAAATTTGTCCAGCACTTTATTTGAAACGTAATGTAGATATCCATCAGATGCTTGATGATCACATGATCATCGGTGATCATAACCAGCAAATGTAAGCAGTTAACCAATTACAAGACAAATATTTGAAAATATTACACAAAATTTATACAACTCATAATAATGGAGTTATTTTTTTTTTGTATACCTTTTATTTATGAGAATAGCAATTTTATTTTTGTGATATTGCTTATATTTTGGTTTACAAAATTATTTTTATTAAAATAAAATAAAGAAGGTATTGAAATCTGCTGTTTATTTACAGAAAGAAATACAAGTTACGTGCGGCATAAATAAGAGACTCTTTGTATTAAAATATAGTATAAGCAAAAGATAAGATGTTTACCGCATAATAGTATATTCCAGAGCGATAGATAATAGCGTGAGAAATGCAAGTTAGGTAATTTTAATAATATAAAACGGCACCAAATACAACTTAAGCTTAAGTCTATGCAGCTAAAAGCGAATCAACCCCAAACAGTAGATACATCGTGAATTACCGGCATCGCAAAAATCGGGAGTGGGGACGTAATATTTATCGCTCACTAGGTGAATAAGCAGCAGTCAAATAGGAGCTCCACAGGGAGGCAGATGGATTACCGTTAGGCGGACGTATTCATGCCATTATTTATCTACTTATTGGTGTATTTTTGCTATAATTAGTTATGTCGTGTATTGATTGTACATTTTTATTTAAGTACCTGTTTTGCTGGGACTAATATTGTTTTCTCTATTTTTCGCTTTCACTTAGAAGTTCTAATCACAATTTAGCCGGAGATATTTTCTTGAAACTTTTAATTTCCATTTTTGAAACCCTTTTACTTTTCATTAAAAAACAATTTCAAACAAACCCCAATTATTGTGCTAACCTTTACTGAAAGATCGGAAGGCAATTACTAACAGAAGTAGGTATTCAAATATTACTTAAAAAACAAAAGACAAATAATTTATTAGTGACTATTTCGAATGTTGGATATGCGATTATTATTTTTTATTTCTAACTACATAGGTAGATACTACGTAAATTTTGTAAATACGCTCATCCTTAATGAATGCGTTGCGTTTCCCCAATCAGCTACCTCGGTACATTTCATATCGTCGCTACAGCCAGCATAAGAGCGGCGCGATTCGGGAATATTCGGATGTTCGCATTTAGAATGGCGCGTACGGTATATTGCCATGAAACAGTGCAATTCAACGTTAGTTTAGCTTCAAATTGTAATACCGTTTTGTTAAGTGTTGTGTGAACCTACAAATAAATTTGTCAACCAAGTTTTTACAGTCTTTTTAAGAACTCCTCGCTCGACTAGAAGTTGTTAACTGGCGCAGTCATTCGGAGTTTGGTCATCGCTGAAGAAAAGACACATTTCAAGGCGAGATAATTCCAATTCCTTGGATCAAGAAGCAATTGTCGTGTTGCAAGCGGATTACATGGTCGCTGGATCAAAATTTCCGTCAACGCAATGCTAGCCGTGGAAGCTACCGTTGCCGTTCAAAATTACGATAAGGGTCCTCAACACACTATAGTTAAGAAGAAACAAGAAACGAAGAAAAGAAAGAAGAAAATAAGAAACAAAATTGAAAATTGAAAACCGAGGAAAACCCAAGAAAATTGAAAACCGAAGAAACCCGCGAAATTTTCGACAACAACCAGGAAACCAAGTAACCAAGCAAGCCGACCCAAGCAACGAAAAGAACAACGAAACCAACTCCCCTAGATGTTAAGAAAAATTCTAGTCTTAATCCTCATCGGAAAAGGATTAAGCTAGCGGAAGGACTATTCAAAATTATTCGAAAATTTGGAAACATTACAAATAACAACTAGTGATGAAATTACTAAATTTGGCTATCCAGTAGAAGAAGTAAAACTAATGGAAGTACTAAGGAAACAAGAAGAAGATAATAGATTTTCTATTTTATTTTTTTCTAGTACTTCGAAATTTTACAACCTACTGTTAAAACTAAAAAAGGTGAATTAAATATAGTGGGAAATATTATCAAAGCAATAACAGGTATTGTATGTAGTAGAAGGGTGATGTTACACTGCGACCTAAAAGATCTATTGTGTCCCCTATTCTTGCTGCTTTACATCTAGCCTTCCAATCCTATTCCTTTCAGAAAGTGTAGGATGTCAGAGGGCCCCAGTCTAGGTAAGTCTCCTTCTTCGATTTCACATGCTCCCAGGTGCAACGCCCTCGAGTTGCACAGTGCTAAAATAAATAACAGGTAACTTAGGTGAAGAAGATGGTACACGATATGACAGCCAAATTCAAGAATTACAAATGAATCAAAAAATAATGAAAACAAATTTAAATCGGCAATTGGAAATTATGGAAATATATCAACACATTTCGAAACGGCGTGTAAAATGTATTAGAGCATGTTAGACAATCAAAAAGCAATCACCATACAAGCCCCGAAAGAACCAACAACGGATGGACGCAATCCAAATGATTAATCACCAGATTTTTCTTTTAGAAGAGTTAAGAAAACAAGTAGAGGAACTAATACAAGCCGCAACCTTTACGAAAGCAGGAATATTACATCCCATGGTCATTGAACCAGATACATTAATCAATAGTATTAAGAAAATTAGATTAGATGATAAAAGTAGCTTTCCTTTTAAAATGAAGAAAGAATCACTTATTAGAATTAAGGCATGTGAGAATAATCAATATTTTGTATTCATATTATCAATACCTATTGTTAACGTAGAACCATATCAATACTATTATATTAGTGCCTTACCAATTTATTTAGGTAATAAAACGTTTTACGCCAAATATTAAATTTATAGGGACCAAAAATCAACAATAGATAATGTACAATCAAGCTTGCATATATATTAAAAAGCAAACGTATTTATGTAACCATGAATTAGAACATTACATTTCGGAAAACTCACCTTGTGAAATTCATATTTTAAATTTAGATAATAACTATAAAAACTGTGTCTATTATACATTTATTGTCGATGATTTTGAGGTAAGAAATTTAGAGACTAATATAAAATTAATATTAAGTTCAAGCGATAATAAAACAACGCAAAATTGTAATACTCTAACTAACTACTACTAAAATTATGAAAGGAACATATTTAATTCAAAATCTAAATAATTGTGAGTTTGCTATTCAAAATCAAATCATTAAAAATTATAAAGCAATATTAAACACAGAAATTAAATTTATTGATTTATTCGAAAACCATAAAAACTACTGTAAAACTACTCCAACCTCCAATTTATAATATTACGAATGAAATTCAGAATCAAAAAGAAAGTCAATTAAATTTACTCAGTATCAAAACAAATCATCTAATTACATCATCTAAGGCTTCTTATAATAATTATTGTGATATTTTATAAGTTGTATCAGAGAATTAAAAGAAATCGGTCAATTGTAAAAGCAAGCACTAATGATATTTGCATGCAGGAATTCCCACAAATTTAGGGTAATTCTGCACTTACGGTGGGAGGAGTTACGTGCGGCATAGATAAGGGACTGTTTGTATTAAAATATCATATAAGCAAAAGATAAGATGTTTACCGTATAATAGTATATTCAGAACGATAGATAATAGTGTGAGAAATGCAAGCTAGGTAATTTTTTAATTAAGGGATATATTAGGATTTCCAGCTTTATGTAGTATGTGAGTATGCCAACACGTAGTAAATATAATAAAGGAAAACAAAACAAAACTCTTTAATGTATCACAGAGGACGATACGTTAAAAAAATTGTGAGGATCAAGACATTGTTTTCTTCTTTGTTCCTTTAAATAGAACTCACACAGAATCAAATTATGGATTTTGTCAATAATATAATAAGCTTTATACAATTGTCTTCATACGTTTGCTATTTGTTTTTTTTTTTATTATTCAAGCTTATCATCTATGTAACACCTAATATTGATGCACCACCCGTACAAGGAATGTTTGTAGTAACATTTGGGATTTTGCGTCTACGGACCACTCTACCATACCCTGCAATGCGCGCGTTATAATAAATGAAAAACTCGAAGGGTTCCAAAATAGCTCTGTTTCCGTGGAACGTTTCCTAGTAAATCCGTGTTGCTGCGGATATAAATTGAATTCTGCTTTATGGTGATCACCCAAATCATTATAAAAATACTACCAATCTGATCATTTAACTGACTTTCTAGCTATAATAATAACGAAGTTAGCAGTTGTAAACACTTAACTTCAACCATATCCATACAACAGCAGATACATGCCCGCTGAGTTTATAATACTGTATTCGGTTATTAACTACTTTTCTTGTTTGTATTTCCTCTTCTTATATCTGATCTTATAGTGCATAAAGAAGCCCAACGACAAACATATGTGCGCTCTTCATACATGTAACGATGTATATAACTGTATGTAGTTGAGATAGCTCGTGCAATATATGATAAAATGGTGTAACGCATTTCAAAGTAAATCAGTATATCTATTACTTTCTCATTTTATAGTTAAGAAATTTTTGTAGAAATACCGTCTGGTAAGTGATTTCCCACTTCGAAGATCTATTCAGTCTAACGAAAAAAAACACTAGAAGCATTTTTAACACGTATCTTCCAGTTCCCAGAATTTTTAGAATTTTTAAGAGAAATCTTAGCACAATGAACCCATTTAAGAGTTTTTTATACATCTGAACGTAATTGAGATTTACACAAAATTGCATCAAACAACATTGCCATATTCAGGAGAAACAATTATACTTTAAAAGAGTTTGGAACTTTTGTTGCAAAAATCTAGCTCAGAAGAAGTTTGGAGGTCGATCAGAATTACTTTTATTCCAAAACTTAAAAAAAAAAGAGGACAGGATATAGCAAATTCTCTGAGATCAATAAGTCTAATATCACTTATGCCGTAGTAATCTACTCTTAAGTAATTGCTAGACAGATAGAAATCCACAGAAATGCCTTTACATCAGCTTTTACAGACAGTTGGGCATGTTCTGCAAGCTAAGGAAGCGCTCTTGTGCACATTCTTGAACATTTGGAGCATTTGGTAATCTTTCCACAACATCAATCTTCTAAGGCATCTTGAAATAAAGGGAGCGATGAAGACAGCTACACGTGGATAGACGTGGAGATCGGTTTACGACAACTATAATAGAAGGAACACTAATGGTTCGGATCGCAAGAAGCTGCCCACAGGATGGATCATCTCTTCTACTAAGGAAGCTGGTCGTGGATATGCTAGAGAACCCAAAATAGATATTTAGTTTTATTATAAAACTGTCAGATAAAGTAAAATCCTTAGCGTTATTATTGACTCCAAGCTTACTTGAAATAGATAACTCCAGATAATTAAAACCAGAGTGAACACAAACTTATGTTGGGTAGGAGAGCCCATGTGCAAATATGCGCATTAAGACCAAATATGAGGTATTAGACATGCATCATACAAGTCAAACCCACAATCACTCATACATCTCTGACACGATGGACACAGATGCAGCACCAAACTGCTATAACTGAACTTAGCAAGAAACAGAGGCTTGCGTGTATAAGAATAACAGAAACAATACGGACTACTCCAGCAGCGATGCAGTGCCTCCTATACCTCCCTCCATTCCATTTGGTGATCATGGGCGAGGCAACAATGGGGCATTTCGGGTTGCAAGAATTACCAAATGGCAGATGTGCAGGATTGGCACATAATGGTATTGTCTATCATGTGAAAGGCAACGTTTTGGGAATGAAATCAGACCATATGATTTCTATATATCTCTTAAACAGAAATTTTAAGGTCAAAATCACGGATCGAATAAGCTGGAATCAATCCAACTATTAATTAAGAACTGAAAACGGAATCTACAGCGGAGTGAGAAATACAATGATTACCCTTCCGTTAGGAAAATATGCCATTGTTTTTCAGGCAGTGGCAAACGCAATATTGCATAGGAGTAGTGAACCTGAAGTACAATCCAGACTCGTTTGGAAATACATTCGAGAACTGAATAACTTGCCAGATTGTAATAAAGTCACTTTGCTGTGGGTATCCGGACATTCGGGCGATCGAAGAAAGCGAAAAAGCCGATAAGTATATTCATATACACTGTAAAAAATTACAGTAATTTTGCCATGGTAAATCAGGAATATTACATGTAATAACGTGAATTTACCACAACAAATCATGTAAATTTTGTTTTACATTTTTTACATTTGTTTTTTTTATAGAATATTTAACATGGAAAAAGAAATTTCGGTAAAATTTATAGCTTTTTCATGTAAGTTTAAGATGTAACAAAAATTCAAAAGGAAAATACAGGAAAAACATGTACAATTTTGTGTTTAGTATCAAAATTTACTTAAAAGTGTAAAAATGACAATTTTTTGGGGATTTAGTCATACATGTTATTTTATTGGCTTTTGCAATAAGCGACGTTTCGCTTTTATTGCAAAAGTTTTTTCAACTAAAAATATATAAAAAATATAAATCATAAACTGGTAATGAAAATTATGAATAAATTTGTTGTCTAATAAATGACAAAATCATAATTGTTTTGATTATTTATTGTTAAATATGTAAATATTATTGAATTTTGTAATTAAATAGACTTCTAAAAAATATTGCTGTATCTAGTTATAAAATTAAGTTATATATAGTTTTGTGAAGTATTGCATGTCAACTTTATGATCAACTGCGTTTTTTTTGTTTACCAATTTGAATCATTTCAAGTATATTACGTGTTTTCAAATTTTGTTCCTCATTTAAAATTGTTATATCGTTAAAATCAAATGTATGATTTTAATTTATTTCATGTTTTTTAAGGTTGTAAGATTTTTGTTATATTTATATTCTTTTATTCTATTTTCTAAATATTTATGGTTTTCAGTTTGACAAGTTATTAAGTTTATATATTTGTATCTTCTGAGTGTTTAGTTTAATAAATAAAAAACCTAAAAATACCTGCTCACGCATTTTTAGTTTTATTCATATTATTGAACGTTTTGCATATTGTGCAAAATGCTTTAAATTAGCTTGTTATTTAAAATAAGCTGTGATTTCCATGTTACCAAATGTATATTGGAATCGTTGGCTAATTTAAATAGAAATTTAATTTAAAGTATAGTACGCTGCAAAAAATAATAGGCTATAATATTAAATTATACCTGTAAAATAATTTACCATACAATGTATATTTATACATGCGATACTCCATTCTTTAGTATTTTTACTTGCTTTCTTTATAAAAATACATCTGAAACACTGAAAGTACCAACTGCACACTGTGTAATGTTATGACAGAACGGTTACCACATTCCGTGTGAAGAACAAGACCTTCTTTCTGGCATAAATAGGAACATTTCAATTGTTATGGAATCCATATAGTACTTAGAATAGGTAGCCTCGTGTAGTGCCTTTAAGTGGAGCACAGGGTTACGATGATTTGTAATTATTTAGCTTTTCATAAATAAAGTGTCATGAATAGTTTTGCCTGAATGAGAAAACATTCATGCCATAGAGTTTAAAAGGCACTCCAGTTGTTCGTGATCTATTTTCGTTTATTTAAATAATTAACAAATGCAGTCAACAAATTCAAACCTTTTCTTGAAGCTTTTTTTTACATTTAAGAAGTTTTACCTCTATGGGCCAAGAATTAGACATTTAACATAAGCTTTTATAATCAAATTACTCTATAAAGTGTTGCATGCAGAAAATCTTCTAAATTATTTACTATTCTGTCTGAAATACTTTATATAGGATTTACCTTTATCTAATATTAATTTACCGTCATTCAAAACTTCAAAAAACATGCAATTGATAGAGATCCGAATATTCTCGGAACCTTTTCCGGATTTCTATTACTATTTTTTTGGCAGAACTTTAGATAACTATCGATAATTCTGTTTCTCGCTCTGTCAACTGCCAGGGATATATATTTTTTCATTTTTCTAAATATGATAGACAGCACATATTGTGCATGGTTTAAAAAAACGTAATTCGAATGTAAATCAATCGATCAACTTATGCACTTGCATTTGATATGCTAATATTGCGAATATTTTTCAGTTTCGTGCAACTGTTTGCTATTTTTCAAGTGCGTTTTTTGTTATTAGCCAAAGGGCTAATTTGGAAAAACGCATGAAAAGCCATATCATCTTTCCTCTTTAGCTCAACAAATTAAAATACCCGCAATAGAATGCGAATGTCTCGTCGGTTCAAATTCGTATTGTAATCAGTTAGAGGGAACAATTTTCACAATTTTCTTCGTCACTCACATTTGCATTAGCATAACGAGAATCACTACCCGCAAAATTAAATAGTACTACGGGTACACTTTATACAACCATGTAATCATCTCTTGAATCATTGTTTTGTTTATGTACAGCGTTTATTCGACGCCCCTCCGGAGTTCTATAAAGTGAGAACGAATGAATTCGAAAGGATGGAAACCAGTGCATTATGTACAACGTTTTGTTCGTTCACCTTCCACTTTAATTAACCAACCCTATTTGTTAAGGTGCCAATGTTATACATATATGCTCTCTGTCAGTAATCTTAATCGATTTTATAAATAATCTAAAAGCATCTGGACTTCCTTGTTTAAATCCTCTCCGTAATTATGAATATCGCATATTGTAAAATAATATTCAATAAGGGACATAAAAATTACTTCTTCTGATTATTACATTGTATATACTCTTAATAAAATAGTTTTTACCCGAATCTTTACACGTGCCAATAGAACAATAAAAGCAGATACACTACCGGTCATAAGTTTGATCGCATCTAATATATTGCGTTGACCGCAGTAGAACCTAAAAAAAAATTAAAACAATTTATTCTTCTTTTTTTTCAAAAGATATTTACAATCTGATGTTGACAGTATATACCAATTACAGTAGGGCTTATTTCCAAATTCCATTCAAACATGAAAATAATGTCTTTCTGTTTTAAATTTTATGATGGCAATGAAGTAATAATTCTGGTGCGATCAAACTTATGACCGGTAGTGTATATCAAATATTTTAAAATAGTATAAAAATTCAGTAAGTTAAGCTCTTCTGACAATAAGCATTAGTAATATCTTTAAAAAAAATACTAGAACACTAATTTAAAGGTGAAGTAAGGTAAATTATCCCAACATACGTATCGAAAGCGGTTGAGGAGATCAGGTAATAGACACTAACAGAGCAGTTGCATGTATTCATGTAAATCATAATATATTATATATTTAGTATATTATATTGCGACAAGTATAATATATCAATAATGAAAAGAAGTTGTGGTGTGAAATCAGCTGTCACCGGTAAATAAAAAAGATGAGCATGCAAACCATCTAAACCAGAAATAGTAAAATTTAAAAAATTGAGGCAGTAAATTTAGTTCTTAAAAAAGCGATAATTAAATGTTAGACCACATATTAAAAAAAATCTTATATGGGAAAAAATAAAACGAGAACAATGCTGCAGCTGAAAACACTGCAAGTCTTACTACCGCGCAATGACGTGCGTATGGCAGAGTAACACACTCATTCCATCTCTGAGAGTTAAATATATATCGATCACCTCGATGCTTTCCCGTATGATGGGTTTCTATTGTACGAAACAGCCAAGATATTAAGTGTAACATGCAGTTGTGCTGCTTTTTTGCAAAATATTAGCAAGTAGTTATATAAAAAATATCACAATCGGTAGTGTTTATTTAAATGTACGATTTGATAATAGTCTTCACCAATCATACTTACGTGCACTGCACTCCAAATCTAATATCTTGCTATTATTTGCCACCAAAACGAGTACTTCGCTTCAGCTCGGATGCACATTATTCAGCAAAGTATAATTATATTTTCTTATCATATTTTTGTTTGTAATTTTAGGCATGTATGTATGTAGGTAACTAGTATCAAGTCAACTGCACTTGTATTATTTTCTTACGTATATTAAGGATACATATTAAAAACAGGAGAAGGCGTTTGTTTTTTATTTGAAAGGTTAAACTTGAGGTTTACCACGGGATCAAGCTTATCGATCTCTTTTTCTAGCTCTGTATTTTGTTTTGTATAACATGCTGAATAAAGAAATAATTACTATTATTATATTTGAAGAACAAAGGAATTTTAAATGTCGCAACTGTAATTTACAAATGCCCAATTCAAAAAAAGGGTTGTTGTTTTTGATTATTTGGTTTGAATAAATATAAAGATACAAATAATTAGGTAAAAATTGGTAATAAACAATGTATACTCCGGATACAGATGGAAAATGTAATTATAATTAAAAGGTAATCTTAAATGTAACTTACATGTGCCCATACCAATCGATAAGGACTCGTAAAGTAAGTTAAGTTAATTTTTAAGAATCTGTGGGCTGCAATTTGTTTGTCTATGTTGTTGACCAAACATAAAGACATTACTTCTATCACTAAACGATGGCATTTTATATTTCACTTTTCTTTCTTGCCTGCATGCCACATAACGAAATGGAACTGGAAGTTCCAGGAAACAAAACCATAATAATTAAAATTGTTTTATTAGCACTTTAAGCAATTATCTAAATATAATATCCGTATCATGTAACTGGAGTTACTTTTATAAAGAACCTCAAAAGCACATCCCTGTTAGGTATCTGCGCATCCAAATAAGGGACCCAAATAGGTACCGTTTAAGGATTTAATGCGATAGTTGTGTTTCTTTATTTCTGAATCGGAGTTGGAAATATACACAACTACATTATTTTTAAATGATAACAACGATTTTAGTATTTACTTTCCAATGGGACCATGGGTAAGTAAAACTTTTAAATTGATTTGCTAGCTGATGAGACAATTAGCTGCTACAATATGTTCATGAAACGACCATTCTATCGACAAAGTATTTTTGTAAGCCCGGAAATAATTCAATAGCAAAATTTTAAATCCACCAAAATGTATTCGCACGGTGTTGCATAATCAATATAAAATGTTTACTGTCTGTATTTTCATCAATATAATTTGATATTAAATAGAACCCATCAAAATTTCTTTCTTTTCAATACGACTTATCCAAATGTAATGTTTTATTTAATTCATGTAACAGTTCATAATTAATATGTAACTTAAGAATAAAGCAATAAAAATAACAACAATAAAGAAATACTAGGTGTCTGGGATATTAAAAATTGTTTAGACAAAGTTACTAATTTTGAAACATTGTATTTAATCCGTCTACACTTATATTTATTATTATTAATATTATTGGTTTTTACTTTGTTTTGATTGACACTAAAATATAACATTCAGTAATTTAAAAATAGATTCCATTCGCGTAATAGTGCGCTATTACATGACAAGTCTAAACAGCTTTGATTGTTTAATTATTGGTTTTTTTTGGTAAAGATTACAAACAATAACCGAACTTGAACTATTAGATATTTAATTTACTTACTTTAATACAGTGCGAAGTAAGAGAAATTATTGAAAACATTTTCAACGAAGACATCAGAATTATTGATAAACCGTCTTTCTTCATTTTGGTGTATCTATCACTCATTCGTATTCATGACATGCTTACGAAATTACGTATGAAGTAATTCTCTTCGCCCGCTTCAACATTTCCTCCTATTGTAACTTAATTTACTGTAGCATAAAGTTAAAAGATTGGCTGTCAAATTATCCAGCATTTGAATACGTACGGAATCTGACAGCATGTCCGATCGAAAATTAAGCAACACGTAGATAGGGGAACCTGCGTGTGTTTATAAGGTTTGTTTGTAACCGCTAACCAATTACTTCACTGGCACGATGCATCTGATAATTCTTTTAGTGCCTACGCGTGCTGTCGTAGTAATCTTGAAAGGCTAGTTTAAGATTCACAAGCAACAACCGAGCTTTTCAAAACGAATGTGTTACTTCCTTAAAAAAAAATCTGAAAGAATACAAAAATATCAAAAGTTTGAACTTTTCTTTGCTTTAAATGGATCAAACCATATATCAATTTCAAGCCGTGGGCATATACACCACAATTCTTATCACCGCGGTAAACTGATCACAATAGTACAAGTACTATTCAGTAAAATGCACAAGAATGAGGAAAAAAGAAAAATGTAAGTTTTCCTCTTGTTTGAAATAAAAGAAAATACCTCTACCATACTGAATTTCAAGCTAGTCTACAGTAACCCCGCGAGGCAACTACAACAGGATTAAATATAATTATAGTCAAACAGAGACTATCGGAAATATGCTTCAGAAAGGAGAAGTGCGGTATTAATGACACAGACGTCTCGGTGAAAAGTTAACGAGCGACTTTTCGTTTTCTTTGTAACAAAAGGCATACCCGTGCATAAAAAATATCTTCGTACGTACCGCAACTTAATTAAATTGGTAACTGGATCCGTCTTTTCGTCTACTTTCGTATATCTTTTCACAAAGAGTATATTTAAATACGTCGAGGTTGCGGAAACTTTAGCTGGTCTTTCCTACCTTGTTATAACGAGTGATGTACTAACGATATTCACTTTTAATTTTTTGTAATTCTTAAACACTTTCATGTCTTTTCTTATTCATCATACTTTTCTAAAACCTTGGCGTCTTGCCGTCAATTTACTCTTACAAAACATAAATGAATAGGCGCTGATGTTATGTATACATATACCGCAATATTAACACCACAATTGAACGGATTTTTTGTAATTAAATTTCATGTGTTACACAATTTGCTTTTCTGTTTGCAAATACAGAGAGTTTCCATTCAGATACTTAAATTACCCAAAAGTCAAATGCACTGGCCGTTTAAAATTGCTTATACCAACAGTAAATTCCTCCTATTGTGAGCAGCCGTTCTGTTTGAGACAACTTCCTTCTTTTTCCTTTTATTTCTTCCTGGTTTTGTATTATTCTGAATACCCCCTTGGTGGTCATTTTCAGAAGGAATAAAATTTGTTATATCTTTTGAATATCGTGGTTTCTTTACTTCTGGTGGGTTAGGAGGGTTTAAATTACGTATCCTACTCTTTTGGCGGGGTAAACACTAAGTTTTCGGCCGAGATCAGATAGATAAATAAATAGATAGATTATTTTTATTTGGAATCAAACCGTTACAAAATTTGTGATAGAATAAATTAACATTTAGTAAATAATATACGAAAATCACTAAAAATATAGATACATATATAAAAAATACAAAGACGGAAAAGAATACAAATGTATATAAAAAATCGAAAGATGTGTAAAAGACGAACTTATAGATAAATTATACTAGACATTCATTAAAAAACATTCGTGATGGATTAATAAATTCTTTACTTCCTTTTCAAAAACGACGTTAAGGTAAGTTCTTAAAGTTAGTCGTTATGTAGTCGAGTTGTACAATCTGCATGCCCAGTAGTCCGCAGCTTGCTGGGTGCGCGTTAATCTGTGGAGAGGCATTCTCATTTCAACTCGCGCCTTGTGTTATATTGATGGCTATCACCGTTTAATGAGAACTGGCATTTGTTTTGTGGTATGTAGATAACACATGATAATATATACACCGATGGCAGATATAAGAATCTTTTCTTTCTTAAAGTGACCTTTACAGCTCTGTCTATAGCTTGAATAACGTAGTACCCTAATTGCTCGCTTTTGTAAAATAAATATTCTTTTGGCTTCGGGAGATGCACCCCAGAAAAGTATGCCGTGGCACGCAACTGTATGAAAATTTGGAAAATAAGCGGTCTTTGCTGTTTCATGGTTGGTTATGAAACTTAGAGTACACAGTGCAGACGATAGCTTACGTTTTAGCTCGTGTACATGGCCATGCAATTTCAAATGGACTCGGTGGTTGTGCCCAGAAATTTGGCCGTTGAGCAGGGTGTATTACTCCTGGCAGAAAGTAATGTTGTTTGTGTTTTGTTTGTATTCACCTTCAAATTATTTGCTGCAAACCAGGGTCAGCTTCTCAATAGCTTTTTGGGATTTTGCCACTAGTGTTTCTGGTTCCTTTTCTTGAGCAAAGAACGTTGTATCATCTGCATATAAACAAACGCCAGCTTCGCTGATACTTGCTAGAAGATCATTAATGTAAATTATAAATAATAGAGGATCGAGAATTGATCCTTGTGGCACCTCATATTTTGTATTTGTTGTATTTGATCGACAGTTTTTCCATTGAACAAGCTGCACTCTATCTGTTAAATACGATCTTTTCAAACTTAAGAAAGCCTCTCTGACGCCGTAGTATTTCAATTTATCAAGCAGGATATCATCATCACTCATCAGAGTCAAAAGCTTTACTCAGATCCAACATTCATCATACAGACCGTCATCGAAAGCTTTATAGCTAAGGTTCATTATCTGTGCCGTCGAGCGTCTTTTTCTAAAACCATGCTGTTCAGTGGTAATATAATTATTACTCTTAATATATTTTATCAGTTTCGACGCAAAAATGTATTTTAAAGTTTAGAAATGGCTGGTAGGATGCTTATCGATCTGTAGTTGGCACAGCTATCTCTGTCGTCTTTCTTACCGATATATTGGTACTCTTTTACCTATTTTAAATGGATCTGGGAATATTCCTTGTTCGATACATTTATTAAAAATAGCTGATAACGGTGCGGCTACTTCTTGGCTACTCAGATGAAGCACGCGTGTGTATAACTGGGTGGTACCTTCCACTTGAACTGTATATGTATAGAAATACATTTACAGTTTATTTTGTTTTAACGCGTTCGACTTAATGTATAAAAAAACACTTAATTATGATTAAAAGAAGTTTAAAGAAAAAACCGAAACGTCTGAATAAACAAAATTATGTAGTAGATGTTATTAGATTAAGACTGAAAATACCCGAAAAATAAAACAAACAATAGATAGTATTATTGATATTACATGCTAAGTAACCAGTAAATCATAACGGTATTGATTAATAAATCCCCACTATTCTACTAAAATATCGATATTTTATATTCACGTAGTGTAAATCTATCAATACTGGTATCAGTTGCTATAAATACCCTTGTTTGATTGAAAGTAATTGTGAAGCGCTAGAAAATGGAGTATGCCCAACAAAAGCCAGGGTAGAAAAAGAAGAGATAGATAGGGTAGTAATAAGAACCAGGACTGGAATGGAAACCAAATTAGAATCAGAATTAATTGGATGACCTGTGTAGTAACAGAAAGAATTTTGTTATCTCGATGTTTTAAGTGCCTGGAGTTCGGGCATAGGACCGGAGAATGTAGAGGCGAAACATACATGATCTATGCTTAAATGTGTATTAAAGCAAGACTCAAGACTAAAAAATACAGAGACTCAAGTTTCTGCTTAGTATGTGGGATTAACCAGCACGGGGCTGAATATTTTAAATGCTCTGAAAAGAAGAATTAATGAGAGCACAGGGGCGCAGACGTTCGAAAGGAGCGCCAATACAAAAAAGGAATGAAATCATTAAGGTGGATCCAAATCAACGCAACAAACAGCGCAAAACGCTCACTATTTGCAGCATTTTGCAGCAAACATTCACTCAACGCGGAGAACATCTAAACTGATGCAACATTTTTATATTTGTTAGTGTTTGTTGATGTTCCATATTCGCGCGTGGTATACTTGTATTGCAAAACTCGTAATTCTAGTCCGCCAAAAATTCATTAACATCTATTGCTTGCCAAGCATCATGTTCAAGAACCCTCATATGGTAATTATTGTCATTTGGATTCCATAATACGGATTTTACGCCATACAACTCAATTAATTGTATATAATATTTTCGGGATTCCATAGGACAGTTATGGTCAGTTTCACCAAATATACTAGTAGACGAATCAGATGATCAAAACATAGTTTCTTCGGCGAGTCATAGATGACACCACTAGTTTCTCTTATGGAAATGTATTACCAATACAAATGCACAACAAAAGAGAATGCTAGTGGTGCTATCAATAATTCACTGAAGAAACTACTCTTCAACCTGATTTTACAAATGAAATGTATGAATTAAACAACTTCGCGCATCACAACTAATTCGTATGAACAAGCAATTTTTCTTTTATGTACCGACACCTATTGGAAAACATTTTGAACTGCTCAAAATGGGGGGGATGGGCTTAAACTATGCCAAAAAGTGTCTTTATAACTCAGAAACGTATATCAAGAATCATTGCTAACGTGCACATTACTCACTGATGTAGAAATTTATTCAAAGAATTTAATATATATTAACATTAACAAATTTATATATTTATGGAGTGTGCGTATATGTTTTTGCCAACAGAAAAAAATGTCGAAAGAATAATGAGATTAATCTCTATCACAGCAGGAAGAGGGACGATGATCACGTTCCTTCTGTTAACTTGGAAATCCCCGAAAGTTAATTGAATTAGATAGGTCCTAAATTATTTACCACTACATATTACAACATATATCTCAATTTAAGAGAGAGTTAAAATCATATTTGGTAGGTAAGCTGATTTACAGTTTAAATGAATTTTATTAATTATTTCATATAGAGCATTGTGGTATATCCATGTCATTATCAGATTTTGTAGTGGAATGAAATTTTGACTATATTGTTTTATATTAAACATGTTGCGTATTACGTCTTTATTGACAATGGCCCATATTTCTATGAATCTTTTTCGGCAAATAAAGTTTTGTATTTGTATCTGTATATATGGAGAGACAGATATGAAATCGCAATACGTTACTTGGACAATCGCGATCTTTCATATAACCACCAACAATCAAGTCCCACCAGATACTAAAAACTGGAAGAGAGAACACGGATCATTAGGGCATTCTTCTCTGCCAGTAGCGTATTGTTAGGGAAACTGTAAAGGAAGAAAATGTGACAGCGTTCACAAAAAATGCATGCGGCTATTCAAAAAGTTAATGAAAGTGAAGCTCCAGATATCATATGATAGCAGAGGCTGTAATGATTATGATAAAAGTGATCTGTGGTGTCGTATTAGATGTTCTTAACCAGCTATTAGGATAATTTCCTCTGAAACGGAAGGAACCGTTGCTCTGATATGAAGGGAGAATACTGTAAGCTCGTCCTCCAACTATAAACTGTCTTGTCTATTAAACACACTAGCGAAATTATATGAGTGGCTACTTAAAAATAGATTAGAAGGGGAACTGGAATTTGATAATGGGATCTCAGAGAGACAATATAGATTTACTAAAGAAAAGTCAACTGTACACGTAATCAAATCAATAGCCCCGACAACAAAAGGATAAAAAGAAAGTCGGTAGTATTGCACTAGATTCAAGAAAACATTTAAGTCGGTATTTTGGAGACTAATAATTAAAAAATTCGAAAGAAGGAACATCTTACTGTACATAATAAATATTATTGAAAACTATTTCAGTGGAAGATGTGTTGTACAGAACAGTGCCACTAGAATGAAGCTACCGGTGTCCCACAGGATTTGATGTTGGGCCCAACAGTCTGAAACATTCTTACGACGGGCTGTGCAGTTTATTCTGATCGGGGGAACTACAACAGTGGTTTACACAGATGATTTTTCTCCATTGGTAGTAAAAGATTCAAGCGGTCTTGTTCAACACCAATGAAATTGGTATATAAGATATCCGCAAATTGTTGCATGGGTGACCGTCCCAATAAATTTCTGACTAGATGTCTCGACCTGACAATAATCACTAAGAAAAGATGTCTTGAATCGTCAGTTCGTCGCTTAGTAAGAATCCTATCATGCAACATCGGAAAATATTAAGTAAAAATAAAAATATTATATCGCAAAAGAACACATTTTTATTTACAACACTCAATTTGTAAAAACATATTACCATTGAAATATCAACAAAAAAAAAATGTACGAAAAGTGCAACAGAATATCAGGAACTGGGGAAGAGTGTCTAGAGTACAATTCTAAAGAAAATCCCTTCAAAAAGCGCTTTGTCCGATTTTGTTCCAAGGAAAATTTCCACAACTCTATTAATATGACTTGTGTTTTATAAATACGTAGTAAATTAAATAATACGATTGATCTGCTTTATTTATATTCATTATTTGCGGGCCGCGTCGCACTACGTATCTGCTCCGCCGGACAATTGCCCAACTCTACTTATATGTAAGAAAATTTTCTGTAAAAAGTAGCAACTTTTTTTTAAAGGGCTAGCTAAAAGTAGCAGTAGCAGATTGTAGCTCCTAACACAAACTAGCGGTTTTACATATCACTAAGGTCAAGTATAGATATGGATTTCATGGCTAATAAGATGAACAGTGAAAGGAGATTAACCCGTAACCATTATAAATATCGAAAACGCGGGTAGAGCTAAAAATCAGATAAAAACAAAAATTAATTTTATTTCAATACAGGGTTATTGTTTTTACGAAAATTATCGCGGCAGCATATGACAGCTGATTTTTTTTTTTGTAAACACGTAAGTTTGCAGGTAAAGCAGTAATAAATACTCCTATTTTCTTAACTTACAAATTAGTAATACGACTGACTGTGTTGGATTATCTACTTTCAAATTAAATACTATGTACAATATAATTAAGTTTGTGTGGGAGGAGTGTATCCTGTTCTCGGTGATAAGGCTAATCAAGCACATAAGACATTAGTTCATTGAATGTAATAACTTTTGCATAAATCTTTTGATTTGGCGAAATTAATGACACCTAATGCGATTATATTAGTCCGTGGAATGCCGCAGTTGAAAACAGAATGGGCGGCAACGGTGAAGTAATTAACAGCGATTATCTAGTTTTGACGCTATCGGATTTCAAGAGACCGTCAGATCGCTATCATAGGTAACACGCCCCATCCATTCTGTTACACAAACTGGCTTAAACTTCACCATCATTTGGTGTGTGTGAGGGATTTAATTATGCATTCAATGGGTTGCATACTTTGGCGAAGTTTCACATTGCATCTGATTCTCAATTTTCGCTAATTATCGAACGTTCACCTAAATTGTGGTATCATCTGTTACAGCACGTACAAATTTTAAGGTTGCCATATGGTCTAGTTACTACATCGGGAATTCGCTCTCCAAAAGTTTTATTGGAGAATTTGCTGTTGTTCACACAGAGGATCCCGCAGAATTAATTCAAATAAAGTTTACCTAATTGCACTAACTCTAATATTATATAAAATAAGCTTTATACGTGATAAGTAGTAATTCCAGCCGCACTTAGATTTGTATTCAATTGTAGAATTCCGAAATCAGATAACAATTTAATAAAAACATAACTTTGTAACTGCCCACTTAAAGCAAAAGCAAATGTTGTAGTTTCATGAAAAGTAAATATGAGCAGTTGCTGTAATTATGTAATGACAAATCAATATCTCAAAAAGAAGTTGATCTATGCTTGTAAATGAAGTAGCTGAGGAATATATATGATGTGAAGTTTAGCTTTTCATTTACGGATTGGTAACTATTACTTTGTTTCATTGAAATATTAACAATAATAATATGCAACTGCCAAACACTGTAAAATGTATACAAGATAACAAAAACAAAATCGACTATAACTAACTTAATGTATATAAAAATGATATATACTTGATTATAAATTTCTTCAAGATTATTTAACCGGTGTTGATTTATTATTACTTTTTCCTTTCTTTGGGTATTCCGGTTTTTTTATTTAATTAAAAAACATAAACAACAAGCATATACTAACAGTATATGTTTGTTTGTCGATTTGTAAATGTAATAACGTGTCTTTTACAATTTTTCTAATATTTTAAATGTAATTAAAAAATTCCTTTGACAACAACGCAAAGGTGGAAAAATGAAAATAACTAAATGATAAAATATGAAAAAGGAATAAATATAATTCCGAAACGTTAAGAACATTTGTATAATTAAATAAAAAAACCGGAATACCCAAAGAAAGGAAAAAATAATAATATACTTGATTACGTAATTGCATTTTTGCAAACCAGTTTTCCACTCTCTTTATTCGCTGTAAGTGTTTGCACATACCTAAACCCAAGAAGTTACACTGAGAATGTAATTTTAACTATCTTTTCTTCAAAAGCTATAGTAGGATAAGCTTAAAACCGCTAGAAAAGTTGCGCTTTATGAAAATACAAAATTTTAGCTCCTACAACTGATAGAAGGGTTACTTGTTACTTTTGCACTTTTAGAAAAGATATTGCGTTATACTGGATGTTTCATAAAAAAAAGGTGCCACGGTATAATTCATTATCTTCAGTAGAATCTCCTGTAAATGTTTACATCATAAAAAGTCTCTGACTATGCTCCATTCTTCCTCAGATTATGAAAGTAATTTGTTTTATGGTCGAGTTACAACTGTTTCTCATCAAAAATTGAAAAATCACCAATTCCAAAGAAAAAGCATTCCTACGCCCAAACGCCTTTAAATTATAATATTTTTTTGCGTGGATTGGTTAAGATTAGATCATATATCAGCAAATTACTTTTATCATCAGATAACAGGATGATCACCAGGAAAGTATTCATTTTACCGTTTCCTAAAGAGCTTTTCTCTATTTTTTTTAGTGGAACACTCTGTATATTATAACTAGAAGTGATGCAGAATTACACTATTAGGTTTCCTTATATCTATTTTACTGAATATCTACAATAATTACGGAAAATTGTGCCACCTTTGCATCCAATTGAAAACTAATACAAAAGTTGTGCTTTAGGAAAGTAAGCAATATTTTTTATAACTGAAATAACAAAACATTAAGAGTTTCAAATATTTAATAGTACCACTACGATCGTTTCACTACGCAGTGGCTTCATCAGGGGGATACTACACTATTAAAGCATTTCTGTTTATGCATTGAGATAGTAGTGGGGAGCAATATAAACTCATCAAAATCATTTTGGTCATTCAGAGCTAAGCCTAACTCATCATGTTTATTGATCTGTAAGTATTTTAACAAGTCCGGATTTTTTGCTTTTACTTCGAATATATAAAATGTTAAAATTATTATTAAAGTTATAGTTAAATTCTAAACAGTGACTGGCAAACGTAATAGTTTTTATCTGCGTCTGCGTTTATCTGACCGATTTGGAATTCTACAGAAATAATTCTTCTGGTTAGTGCTCCTACTAGAAAAATGTTGATCTTCTATGATGACTTTAACAAGTTAAGAAAAAATAAGGTTCCTTTGCGGTCCTCAGAAAGAACATCATTCTTCGTAACACACCCACCAAAGTTTCGTCGGATAGGCGCCTATAACCTAACTAATATGTGAAAATTTAATCTAATTTGGTGTGATATAACAGGTCAAAGGAAAATAAAATCGAATGTAGGGCATATGTTATTTTTACCACAAATAAACTACATATAATCAAATCTGCTTTGCCTACATAACATGCATTGCAAAAACAATATAAGAAACAGCGGATAAAGCAGGTAGCCATATTCTGTTTGTTATGAGTACCAAACTTTTTGTTACTAACTGAAAGTTAAGTGGCGCCAATTTAAGAAGTGTCGTAAATATTCGTATAGTGATTATTTATTATGGTGGTAAGACAAAAAGCATATGTAAAATTGTTACCAAAAGTTTAGAAGAACTGTACTAGTCAAACAAATTATTTCTGTAAAATTTCAAATTCATTGATTAAGAACAGACGGATATAAAAAATGAAGTAGTTTCACAGTGAATTGTTTCTATCAACCCTCCTATCCGTCGTAGGTTTTCAATTCGACACCATCGGAGGCGTAGCTTATCCTGCTATAACCCTTTACAGTTCTGTTGTAAGGATGAATTAACTATCTGTTTTTTTAACTACAAATAGCTAGGTCATCCACTTACAATATATCCTTGCACTTGCATGAAACGTCTTCCGAGCTGTTCTTCTGTTGCTGTTGACTTGAAACTACAAAATTCAGTTTGAAATCAATAGCAACAAAAGTCATAATCCAGTTTTAGATCCGTAGAAGACCAAGCAAACAGCCACGGATGTTTACGTGTTAATTTGCAAAAGGTAATACGTATTTTTCTTGAAGATTCAGAATTTAGCAATTGTATGCTAGTGCCGTAATATACAAATTTCTGCAATGATCACCAATATTTTTTTATTTTATATAAAATCTCCTATTTTTTATTTCATATTTAAATTCTTCGTAAAATTTCACGAAGAACAAATACCTTGATTGGCTCTCAATTTAGAGTGATTCTAAATGTAGAGAAACACCCATTTAAAATGTAAACTTTGACATTTTCTGACGTGCTATGCGTTACTCGAAAGCGTTTTTGGGATAAACTCCAAGAGGCGGTTACACTTTATGCTAAGCTATACTAAACTCATGGACCATCTGGCATGATGGGCACTTAGGGACTACTTGCGAATTTTCGGTGCGCCCAGAAATGCCAACGATTTAATAACTTGTTGCAGGTTAATCTTGCCTTATCATTTTCTTTCTTCAATTGAATATAGATCATGTATGAGGTAACTCCCAAGTGGTTTGAAGTTACAACCACTACGCGCATCATTAGAAATAATGGGAAGCTAGTTGCAAGAAACCAGAGCCGTATACCAGTATGTGAGAGTGTGCGTTATAAAAATGACTACGGCGCATCCTCACGGCTCGTTATCTTATTTGGCGTTTGCAGTACGAAGAATACCGTTAACCAAGCTTTTGCTGTTCCATAAGCACTATCACAAAAAGCAGTAGCATATCGCGAGAAACTACTACGGTATAGGCATTTAGCAAAAGCAACTTCGCCGGTATCATATTATCATGTTTAGGCGTTCAGGAAATCTTTACCAAAACTGCTAAGAATTTCGCCTCATTTGGTACGTTCCAATTTGCTATATACCAGGCGGAACAAGCATCAATTTCCTAAAAACAAACTTTAAGTGCTTTAGCGTTTTTTTCCTTTTTCAAAAGTCATTTATTATCAATAAGGAAGTTATAAGTATTGTGTAATGCATTATCTACGATATACTGGACATAATTTATGTCTTACAATTTGTCGATTTATTACCATTATTATAGATACGCGAAAGAATTTCTTCTTCCCCCTAATTCAACATTTGTAGCGGTCAAAGTAATAACATTTCCGATCAAATTCTGAAAATTTCTTGCAGCAATTCATTTCATGTAGAGAACATAAACGAACATGAATTCTAATAAAAAAAAATATATATGGTCAAGCTAACAATGAATCTATATATATAGAATCTTTTCAAGATTCGTCACCGTGAATTAAAAGTTTAGTAACAAAACCATATTACATTGTAATTAAATAATAACTAGACGAAAAATGCACATCCTCAAATGCTAAACGTTACTATAGGTTTTTTATACTCTGATAGGTAGTGCAAGTAAGTGCACTGGCTACAGTAAAATCAACAAAAATTGTGCAAATTATTTTCTCAAAATACAAATTTCCATTAATTTGAAATTATATTGAGCCCTTTGCTTGCTAACGATTTGGTTACTTACACACAGTTTATTTAAAAAAAAAAGAGGAAATAAACAATAAAAATTTTAGCAGTGCTAAAGTAAAAAAGAAATACTATTGTAGACAAAGGATACGTTAACAGCTTAGCCTTTGCACTTGACCGAATTCTTTTTCTTAGTGCCTTTATAACATTAAGTTTTAAAAAGTTTCAACTTCCTAAAGATTATAGTTTCGACAAGACAGTTGCTAAAAAGAGTAATAAAGAAATCGTTTTTAAAAATGTATTAGTTGTTAGTGATGACTAGAGTTGGGCAATTGTCCGGCGGAGCAGATACGTATTGCGACACGGGCCTCAAATAATATAATATAAATAAAGCAGATCCATCGTATTATTGTAATTTAGTATATATTTATAAAACATAAGTCATATTAATAGAGTTGTGCAAATTTTCCTGGGGGACAAAATCGGACAAAGCGGGCGAACAATCGGGCCACAGCATTCGCATTTTATATTATTACATATTTAGATAAATTATTTTTTTTTACATTTTATAAGAAAAACAGGCACTGTTGTTATTAACTTGCAACTCTACGGTTCATCTACTTTATTGGAGTATATGAGTTGGAGTGCACGTTCTGAATACATACCTGCCGCGCCGGAAAACTTGCCCAACTCTAAAGTGGTGTATATAAGGTGGTCGGAAGTAAACAGGTTTTAACAAAAAATGAGTTAAGTACAAAATATTATAGTTAAGCGTTGTCATAATTTGATGGTAAAACTGTGGCCGCGAATTCATTTATTTAGCTCAATTTTTCACATCTACAAATAAGTTATCAGGTAACAAATCATTAATTAGCAAACTACTTTACACTTTATTAGCTCATAACCACAAATAATGCACTTAAACCATTTTACTTCTAATTCTTTCACATAATACTTAAATACAACTTTTCGATAATTTTAAACGTGTTCTAAACAAGACAAAACATATTTAATTCTTGGTGTTTATTTTCTTTTTTATTTAGCCAATATTTTAAATCACGTTGATGATTTGTGTTTTTTTTCTTTCTTAATATTTTCTCTTCTCTTCTATCTAACCTTAATACAAAATTTAAATATAAAAACAAACTGGGTTCACATATTCTATTTAATTATTATTATTTAATATTCATATTTAAGGAAGTTCGTTGCTTAGACTTCTCTCTTAAGTAGAGTTTCTGTAATTATTTTTTTTTATATTAATAAAGCATGATACATGAAAAAGACATAGACATATAAAAATAATGTATCTTGTTTAAGCATCATCAAAAATCATAATAGTCACCAGTAATAACTACTACAAGGCAATGCAAATAAAAAAAAATATATGATACGTAGGTTAGTTTTTTATTATAATTTATATTCAACCGTTGTTTAGTCTATATATGTAAACTGTATAATTTGTTGTTATCTATTAAGCTATTTTAGAAACTAATGAATGTAAAAGCCGTGATATCGGCTTATCCGGTTACAGGCTTTATTCCTTTTTTCCTCGAAGTATTATATCTCCCCCAGTTAGTGAATGCTACACACTTGTTTAAAGCACTGCTTTGAAAAAGCCATTATAACCACACTTGTTCGAAAAAAGATAATTTAAATTCGAAGAATTGATGTGTTCCTACCTTGGCAGCATTGATGATTTATTCTCTCAGCTATAATCATATATTGTACAAAGTTTAATTCGTGAGCTTTCCACCGTTTATCTCGTAATAAATTTAGTCGAGCCGCACATACAAATAATCAATTCACCTTTTCTCAAACCGGCTTCAGATCTGCGGATCCTGTGAATCACAAACTAAAATGTACTTAATTTATTTTTAATTTAACTATTCAGGGCGTTCTTGCGAAGACTGGGCCTTTGAAAAGAGAGAGTTTTATTATTTTTATTATGGGAAGAAAATCTTTACCTTTTAATGAGAGTTTTAGTGTTATCAGACTCGAAACTTGCATCATTCGATAAAGGGAGTAACGACCGAAGAGCGAAACACGACACGTAGAACCAGTCGCTTAAAATAATTGGATGTTGCGATCTGCCGAACAAAGGATAACCACGGCGAGTTTCTAAGGTCTGCTGCTGACCGCACCACCTTGTGTCATTATGATACACGAAAAAGAAGTTAACACAGCGTAACTTTCCGTATCGTAAATTTCCGGTTGTTTATGACAGTATTTTGTTCTTATAAGTAATTTATTGAAGAATAAGTATAAAGTTAATGAACAAATAAAACCGTAGCCGTAGCTATTACAAACGTTTGTACCACCAAACCCTTTCTACATGACCTAAATACTTTTTTCAAAATGAAGTTTCTTAATTATAACCACATAATCCTAAACTACTGTCATTGAAAATTATGGATTATAGAAAGCAAACAGAAAGCGGTATCTATTAGAGTTTAACGCAAGCTAGCTCATTGAGACTTCGATACATTTCGTATCCGTCATCGAGGTCTCGTTGAGATCTCGCTGACATATAACAACTGCAATTTCCCGAGGTCTGTATTGAAGCCTTTTCCACCACGTTGGGCACAAGCGGTCACATCTGATAATTATGTTTGCACACGATATATATATATATATATATAAGTCAGCACTCCGGGCCAAGAAGGCCCATGGCTTGATTACAAATCTTCCTCCATTCTTCTCGATCACGAGTTTTCCTGTGCCATTCCCTTATTCCAATACTCTCCAGATCCTTTTCTACCGTCTGTAACCATTCTGTTCGTGGTCTGCCTCTTCCTCGTCTTCCACTTATTCTTCCCTTTAGTACTTGTTTTGTTGGCCTTCCACTGTCCAGTCTCGTCACGTGTCCCAACCACCTCATTCTTTTTACCCTCACTACATTCGTTATTGATGGTTCCCCGTATAACTCATGAAGTTCTTCATTTGTTCGTCTTTTCCAAACATCATTGACTTTTTTTCACCATATATTTTCTTAACACCTTTCTCTCAAAATTTCCAACGACAATTTTTCCTTCTTATTCAGCTTCCATGCCTCTCCTCCATAAGTAACCACTGGCCTTATTATTGTCTTGTAAATTCTTTTTTTTCCATTTTGTGAAATATTTTTTGATCGTAGAATATGCAGTAACCCTCCCATACATTTTATACCTTTAGCAATTCTTTCTTGTATTTCTACTTTTTCCTCTCCTTTGCTTGTTATTGTGACTCCTAGGTAATTAAAATTGTTCACTTTATTGAAATAGTATTCTGAATCTTCAGTTCTTATTTTAAGTCCCTCACTTTCTATGTGCCCTCCCGTTCCCTTCACTAACATAAATTTTGTTTTACCTTCATTTATTTCGAGCCCTCTATTTTTTGCCGCCTTCTCTATCTTTTTGATTGCTGTAATCAAGTTGTCTTTTGTCCTTGCCAGGATTACAATATCATCTGCATATGCCATTATTTGGTTCCGCTGATTGTATATTGTGCCGTTCGTCAGGATCTCACTTTCTTTTACAGCTGCGTCCAAGATGATATTAAATAATGTGGTGGATAGTGGATCACCCTGTCTTAAACCTCTACCTACTTTAAATTTTTCTGATGTTTGGCCTTTAATAAATATCTTGTATTCTGTTTCAGTCAGTGTCATTTTTACTAATCTAATAAGCTTTGCCTTTATTCCTAAGTTTTTCATTGCTACATATAGTTTTTCCCTTTTTATTTTATCATAAGCTTGCTTAAAATCAATGAACACCATATAGAGAGGTAAATTTTGATCTATACTATTATCCACAATTTGCTTCAATATAAACACTTGATCCATGACTAATCTATTTTCTCGAAAACCGCATTGATATTCCCCCAACTTCCTTTCTGTGATTTTATTTAATCTGTTCTTGATTGCAACGGCCATTATCTTGTATACGACGTCCATTAGTGCAATACCTCTGTAATTTTCACATAGTTCTCTATCCCCTTTTTTATGTATAGGACATATTAACGATTCTTTCCATCTGAGTGGCATGGTTTCGTCTTTCCACACTGTATTTATTATATTATGTAAGTTGTTTTCTAGTTCTTGTCCTCCTACTTTCAACATTTCTGCTGTTATACCATTTCTCCCGTGCTTTATTGTTCTTAACTTCTTGATTATTTCCTCTATCTCTGCTTTGTCGGCGGCTCCTCTGCTCATTTCTCTCCCGTCCCTAATTCTCCATCCATCTCAGGTGGCTCACTCCCTTTGACCTCAAAGAGTTCTTTAAAATATTCTGCCCATCTGATTAAGCTTTCCTGCATACCTCCTACAAGTTGTCCTTGACTATTTTTACAAAATACCATTTTGTTTTCTTGATTTCTTCTCTTTTCATTTTTTATATTTTGATAAAATTCTCTCATATGTTTCTTGATATATGAGTTTTCTAACTCCTGCATCCGTTTTTCGATGCATTCTCTCTTCTTCTTTCTACATATCTTTTTTGCTTCCTTTCTACATTTTTGGTATTGTGCTCTACTTTCCTCTGTATTATTTCGTAACATTTTCATTCTTGCTTTTTCTTTTTGTTGTATCACCTCCTTACATCTTCATCGAACCATGGTTCCGTTATTGGTCTCTGATCCCGGTATAACATCTGTGCTCCATCTGTCATTATCTTTTCGAAGTCTCTCCATTGTTCCTCCACGTTTCTCCCTTCAGTGCTTATATTTCTGTTAATCTGTCGTTGATATTCATCTTTTACATTTTCTTCTTTTAATTTGTCCATTGAATATCTTATTCTTTTCTCTTCTTTCCTCTTCTTTTCTTCATATTTTGGTGGTTTTCGGTACTTTATTTTAGCTCTTACAAGTACGTGATCAGTGTCTACATCTGCTCCTCTATAACTTCTTACGTTTAATACATATTTTAAATGTTTTCCCTCGATTACTATATGATCAATTTGGTTAATTGTTCTACCATCGGGCGATATCCAGGTTCCTTTATGAATTTCTAGATGTTGAAAATATGTTGTAACTATCTTAGTCCCTCTCCATTGCAAATTCTATTAACTTTTTACCATTTCCATTGGTTTCGCTATGTTTGCTATGGTTTCCAATTACAGGTTTATATATTTCCTCTTTCCCTAATTTAGCATTAAAATCTCCTAATAACATTTTTACATCATATCTAGGAATCTCGTTATATATTCTCTCTAGACACTCATAAAATACATCCTTTTCCTCTTCTTCTTTGTCTTCCGTAGGGCAATGAACATTGATAATACTTATCTTTCTGTACCTGCTTTTTATTCTTAGTTTACATATTCTATTGGTTATTGGTTTAAATTCTATTACTTCCTCTTTTAACGTCTTTCGTACCAAAAAGCCAGTTCCAAATAGCCTATCTTTACCTCCACTGTTAAAAAATATGTATTTTTCTATTTCTTTAATAAAAGTACCTGTTTGTTTTGTTTCCTGTAAAGCCAATAGATCTATTGAGTATTTGTCCATGATTTGTGTTAATCTAATTAACATGCCTTCTGCGTATGTACTTCTAACATTCCAAGTAGCAAAATATATTTTTGGGTTTTCCAATTTATTTACCCTTGTGTGTCTTTCATTTGTTATTTCTGGTAGTTTATTATTGTTTCTTTCCGTTTTTTCCCTTTGTTTTCTTATCATATCCTTTTCACTTGCCTGATCCATCTTCGTTGGGCTGTCCTTTTCATAGCATATTAGTTTTTTGCTTCCTCCAACTTTTTCGTATTTCTGTTCCAACGCCATAAGATCCCATCTATGCATATCTTGTTATAGCCGATTTTTACCTTTTTCCCATGCCTTTTTTCCTCCCTTGCTCTAAGTCTTATTTGCCATTGTTTTTCTTCTTCCATTTTGGTGAGATCATCGTTAATGTATATAGTTGTTTCCCTCAAATTCTTTAATTTCGCTTTATTTTGCATTATCTTCTCCTTATCTTCTTCGCTATCCAGTTCTATGCGATAATTTTTTTCTGTCATTTTTGAAACCTTCTGTACTTTAACATTAATGTCCAAATTTTCTTTGAGGAAACTCTTTGCCGCCTCTTTCATATCACCGGACTCACTGGCATCCATAGTGAAACCACTCAATATTACATTTCTCCTTTTTCTTTCCTTTTCAGTGTATTCTATATTTTTTCTGAATACTTCTAGCTCACCTCTTAACTCCTTATTTTCTTTACCAGTCTCTTCGTTTTTCCTCTTAATTTCATCATTTTCTTTCTGTAAATTTTTGATTTCTTCTTTCAACGCACTTATTTCTTCCTTAAAAATTTTTTGTTCGTCCCTCATTTCTTTTATATTATCCTTAATTTCCTGTTGTACTGTTTTCAAATCTTTCATCATTTCCAATAACATATCCAATTTACCAGCCTCCATTTTCTATACGTTATCCGGTGATCTCACCGTCTTCTTACTTCTTCCAAAAGCTCCCTCCAACTCTTGTATCGCTCTCCGTTTTTTTTCTTTTGTATCCGTGGAATTACTCTCGTAACTCATTTGCTACTTTATTCAGACACCGCGAAAGAAGGTCACCCCAATCGACTCGTCGGAGGTTCACTCCTATCAGTGCCAGTAAAATAATTTTGAAAGCACTCTGTATATTGTTTCGTTATTTGTTTGTTTCGCAGTTCGGTCTTTTTTGTCCACTCCCGCAAAAACGCTTTGCTTTTTTCTTCACGCTAATGCGTAGAAAAGGTATAAAACTATATACCGTTTCACAACTTATTGTTCTTTATTTTTAATATATTTACTTATTTAAACTCGCCAAATTTTCTTTTTACTTTACAATACTACCCTCAAGCCACCTTCTTCTCAGCACCCACTTACTTTACTTGCCCGCCCGACACGTGACAATTTCCGGAATTCGGAGTAACTTGTCGCCGCACGTACGGTCACACTCAGAGCTGGGATAGTACTCCTTGCACACGATATGCGTGAAGAAATAAAGTTGTCAAAGGAAGCAAAATATCTTGGTTTCATCCTAGACTGCAAGCTTACTTGGAATTGGCAGTTTCAAAAGATTAAAACTATGGTGAAAACAACACTAGACCAAACCATGGAAAAAATGAGTTAGGATCTAATGTAATGTACAGGACGCCACGATGGTTAGACCCACGATCACTTATGCATCTCTAGTATGGTGGACAAAGGTACAGCAGCAAACTGTTATAAATGCTTGCGTGTTTAGGAATAACACTAACAATGAGAACTCCTATAGCAGCAATAGAATGCCTCTTAGACCACTACTAATTTCCATTTGGTAATAATGGGTATCTCAGATTGCAAACATTACAAAGTGGCAGATATACAGGATTGGGATAATATAAATACTACCCATTATGTGGAAGGCAACCTTTTGGGGATGAGATCAGACCACACGATTTCGACATATCTTTGTAACAGAAATTTCGAGGGTGGAAAACACGAGTCGGATAAGCTGGAATCGACCAACTACAAAGAGACGTTCGGAGAATTGATCTTGTTTACAGATGGATCAAAAATAGAAACGAATTTGGAGCAGTAATCACAGCAGCGTGAAAAATACAATGATGGCTCTCCCGCTATAAAAGTATGTTACAATCTTTCAGTTATAGGCATACGCAATATTACATTATGTAACTGACATCATCGGAACACTTACAAAAATAAGCATATATATATTACAACCTGCAATCCAGGCGATACCGGGGACACCAGTGAACCCTAAGATATAATCAAGACTGGTTTCGGAATGTATTAGAGAAACGAATAGCTTCTTAGACTGCAATAAAGTCACTTTGCTGTGGGGGGAACATTCAGCAATCAAAGGAACTGAAAAAGTCGATGAGTCAGCAAGAGGATCATCGGCTTCATATATAGGCCCACAACCTGTTCTAAGAGTGTCTAAAACACAGCATTAGAGCAGCTATTGGGTTAAAAAGAAACACAAAGGACACTGGAATAATACAACCAGGCAAGATGATGGGAAAACTTTATTAAGGAACCATAGAAAAAGAAGGCTGAACTACTGCATTTCGGTAGAATTCATCTTCGCACCGCAACAGGTCTCATAACAGAACACTGCACACTGAAAGGACTCTTGTAGAAAATTGGCATCAACACTGGAGATACCTACTGATGCAGACTATGTAATGGGATGACAGAGAACACTTATCACATTTTGTGTGAATGCGACGCTCTGGGCGCAAAAAGACGCAATTTTTGGCAAGCCAAAAATAATACCGGAGGATTACTTCGATCAGCCAGCCATAGACCCGTACAGATTAGTGCAGGGTACAAGGATACTGGAACGGCTGGTATAATTTAATCGGTAGAAGAAATGGGAGACTAAATAAACGGCCAATAGACTGCAGTACTTCCGGAGACCCCCATGAGACAGTTCCGACAATAAAAATAATTACATAGCACAAAGCATTAATATTTTATGTGCTTGAAACACAGCACACGATCCACATGACTTTAAACCATAAATTATTAGTGAAGCATGCTATTATAAAATAAATACTATTTGTGTTGAAATGAATGTTCCGTAATAAAGCATGCCATACTTGACTACATCTAGAAAAGAAGTCCGAGTAGTACACTGTTTTTGAAGCACTTATACTTACTTCCTTACAACTTTTGTCTTAGATGTTACAGGGAGTAATTGATTCTAGTTAGATATTTGCAAATAAAATCACATGATTTTTCCAATTTAAATTAACATCAAAGATGGAACCGAGTATTTTAATTGTGTCACTAAATGGTATAGAAAAGTCAGCTGATGGCATTGGATACATATTCTGATTAATATTGCTTTCATTTTTAACAAATACTACATTAGTTTGATCTCGTTTTATAAGAATTTTTATTTAGATTAGTCCAAGTATTGACTGAGACAAAATAAAATTCTATATTCTGCAGTAACGATGTTACAGAAAATGATATTTATGTCATCTCTGTATAAAATTGTAAAATAATGTTGGACCTAGAACTAAACTTTGAAGTATGACTACATTCAGTTCTACAGGGCTATACTTTAAGTTGTTACAGGTACAAAAAATCGATTAATTCAGTGTTAGATACTAAGCAATAGCAATAGAGTGTAATGGGTCCTCTATGACAATTTGGAAAACAAATTATTTCTGGTTCCAATGATATCAAACACTCAATATTTCCGTTAAAAGTTACAGCTATTATTTATGGTCAGCAACGGCTGACTTTTTTATGACATATTATTTCTTTTACTGTTTGATATATCCAACATTTTTATCAGCAGATCGGTAACTTTAATAAAAACCGCATTTAATTTTATTACTTTTCTCTCTATTTGCTAATTTATCCGTCTTAGCACGTCAAGCAGCACGGATGGTAGTACCTTCTTCAAAGGGGTTATTTATCATCTGACATCCCAAGAAGTGGGTTTGTGGAAATGTCAGGCAATGAATAACTTAATAAAATTAATGAGTAAATAACATTGTAACGCAGACGTTGCAAATATGGATTATTGCAAATTCACTTTTACATGGTTGAAATATTCTTGTATTTCGCAAAAAGAAAAACATCTATATGCATGAGAGGAGTAACTACGATTTCTTAGGGAAAACACCATATATTTCTGATCAATTGCCATTATAAATATAAAACTGTAGATTATGCAGAAAAACAGAGAATAAGGTAGCAACAGTATTTATTTGCCATTCCCGGCTATATGAGGACTCGAAACATCCAATTTTCCCATAATATGAACAAAAATGATTTGTAAATAAAACAAATGAAAGTATTTTTTTTTGAATACGTTCGGAAATTACGTGTGTTGCGGACGATGTTCCATCGCTTTACAAAGCTTTCTCCTCTTAATAAAATTTTTACCACAGTTTTCAACATTTCGGATTGTTTTCTGGCAATATGCTTCGATCTGTTATCATAAATTTGCAGATAAGATTGCTCGAATAATAAAATGATACCTCACCCAAAATTTGAAAAGCGCAGCAATACAGTATTAAGGACTAAATTCAACTTCATATTGTTTTGATTAATCCATTGAAAACGGTATAGTGTACTGCTACAATGTGCTCAATGGTTTATGTTTATTCGGACATTAACCAAAAACATTTAAGAAAACATAGAATGAGAATCTCCATATTTTTTCGGACTAAATGTAAACTTTTAAAGCTTTATCAATTTTTTCAAGAGAACAAAAAACTCAAAACAAAAATGTACAACTAGGGTTATAAAAACTTTCTCAACAGTAACTATTGAAGTAGTGCTGGACTTTACCCTTCTTCATATTGTGGTGGAGGGCAAAGGACCCACACTCAGAATAATCAAAGAAGGAGCAATTAAACACAGGCCTCAATCTTGAATTGAAAGCACTCGAACCTGGGCCATACTCCGACAAGACACGTCACAAGAATTCAGCATTGTGAAAGAATTTAACAAAAAGTTTAACACAATCAGCGAAAGCGTCATCACATTATTTTGAAACTGAGTACAAATGCCATCAAATGGTATACGCATGACTCCAAAATGGCAGAAGGAACTGCAACAGAAATATATGCGCCTAGACTCAAGTATCTCGAAAACTTGGCAAGATACGTGCTTCCAGGCGGAAATGCATGCCGTTGAAAGAGGTGCCTAGTTCAATATTGAAAGAAATTACCGAAAGCAAGAGATTGTCATGATAACTCATAGCGAAGCAGCCATTAAAGTACTGAACTCATATGTAATCAGAGAGCTATCCTATGTTACCGATACTCTAATCAAGAATGACTATCCTATACACCAGATCCAGTATATCATAGACCAACATATACATCCTCGATCCAACATATCCGAAACGCAACCCACTCCGCATCAATCCACTACTTACCTTTCCTACATACAAGGTGATACCTACCGTACGAGATAGGAAAAATTCTGTCCAACTACAACATCAAAAGCATCTTTAAGCTTAACTCTAAACTTTCAGACCGGTTTCTCGTCGAAAATCGTAATCCTTCCGACGCTCCTGGTGTTTACCGAATTCCGTGCTTTTCTGTTATTTTTTCGAAAATAATTTGTGTCATCATTAACTATGTAATATACTTCAAATTATCTTTTAACCACAAGCTTCCACCAATTAGAGTCTATTTATAACTAATGTAATTAGACTATTAACCATAATTACAATTGCTGTTAAGTTTAAGATAAGATGCATTTAATAATTGTACAATTTAGACATTAATTAATCTTTTTATTTGCCCTTCTACGAAGTCTATTTCTTAGCTTATTGTATTCGCGTTTATTTATGTATGAATTTGAATTTGATTGCATATTGTTTCTTAATTTGACTCGGGCTAGAGTGTCTTACAGAAACTGCATTTGAGGTTTTCATTCGATTTTCCTATGAATCAAGAAACCAGCTACAGTATGTTAAAGTACACTTTTGTGAATTTAAAAATTTGCTGTTATTGGAGTAGAATGCACCTTTGGTGTGTGGAAAAAAATTAATCCCCTAACGAAAATCATCTCCTCTCCTCTGCTGTTCAAAAAACAAATAAAAAAGTACCTGTTGACTTACCCCGCTTAAAAATTAACGAAACTTCATCAGTTGAAAACGTAAACCTTCGCATATCCTTCCTTCAAAGACTGATATATATTTTATTTAAATTTTGCTCTTTACATCGCTGTATCAACAAACTTTCTACTAACGTTCAAATTAGGAAGCAAGAGCATATCCTACGACTTAGCATACGGTAGCTATAATGGCTGCTTTCTAACTCGGTAAACGATGGAGGATCAAGACAACTTTCAGAAATTAATTAAATCTTAACTACCTAGCCCTCTCGAGCCATATTTAACCAACGAGATTGCTTTTTAAATGAGCATTATGAAGAAATTAATTTAAGGTGCGAGTTCGCCGAACTAGACCAATGATAACAATAACGTCATAAAACAATTCCCAGGGAAGCACAATACACCGCGCCATCCTTAAGGTAAGTATCGTCTTACAGAATTTTCAATTCATATACTTTTAATCGCTCCGACCCAATGTATATAGAACACAGAAAATATTTACAAAACGTTATTTAACTTTAATGCAAATTATGTAATACTCTAAATTAATGCCGACAGTTTAAGACAAAGAAGCTAGCTAGCATGTAGATCAATATTCACATCTAAAATAAAATCTTTTGGAGAAGTAAAGGTAAATCAAGAGCTTATAGTGCGGAGCAAATTATACAACACTTTCTTGCATAACATGTACCTGTTAGTTTAACATGTAGGTATACAAGTAAATATGCACTTCTAATTCATAATGCCAATACAAGAAATATTTCAAACTACGCACATAATAAAATATCGAAGATCTGCAATTCCAAATAGTAATAATTTAAACACTAATTAATAAGCTAAATATTTATTAGCAACAACTATCGATTTTATAACCGTTTAAATGGATTTGATTTTGTTACACAATTTAATAAAAGTTACATATTGGTAATATTTAATTTAATTAATAAACGTAGCATTTTATGATAATTTATTGAAAGGTATCACCGGTTCTGTAGGTGAGATAAAAAGTCGATTACTGCATTTCATTTAAGTATTAACTTTAATTTAGTCGATATTCATTAATTGTTAGGTATTCATTGAAAAGTAATGGGCATTAAAATGGATATTTCCATAAATATAGTATTGTGGTCATGATTTTAAACAAATTTAACATTATCATTCTTACGAATACTTTCATTTCTGGGGTTAATGGGATATATAACACAACCTTATTATTTAAATAATTGCCTTCTATATACATGTCATTTTCCATCCATTGCAAAAATAGGCATGTGAAAGATAAATATAAAAGTAAGTAAACAACCTTTTACTCTTAAAAAAATCATAGAGAAATATATATTGTTCTATTTTTTCAGAACAAAATTCCCGGAATTTCAAAATTTTAATTTTGTTTAGTTCAGTAAAATGAAATATTACAATCAAATTTAAATTTCAATTTATTTATTATTTTAAAATCTTGCGTAGGCTTTCACGGCCTAAATCTCAAGTTTTTATAAGTAAAAATTAATTAAAAGTGAGTTGTAGATGACTTCCTTTTTTTTGTTGACAATAACACAAAATATTTTCAAATTGTATAAGATGTTAGCACTATTATTTAATTTACAAACAAACATATTTATAAGCGAAATACAAACATTACAAATGTCACCTTTAATTAATTTTTAAGTATGAAAACTTGAAAAAGGCAATAAAAAATTGCCGAAACGTTGTTTAATTAAGAAAAATTGTATTCATTTAAGCCATAATCCCACGAAAAAAAAATGTTGGTTGTCAAATATTATACTAGCATAATATTCGGTAATATGCAGTAAAGATCAGCACAATACTATTTGTATCATATGACGAACAAATCTATTTAAAAGAAGCAGTTGGAATCTAACTACTAATTACTAATATTTAGGAAAATATTTGCGTATATAGTACACACTATGTAATAATTGTATTTGCTCCCATGAGTAATTATTTGAATGCTATCTCAGATGTCTTTCGTTTTGATATAACTGATGTAAGAAGTGTGTTATGCCGTGACAATTTTATAACTTTCACAATAACATAACTTTTTTTTAGTAATTCTATTTTTTCATCGTCCGCAGTATAATAAATTGGCAATGGTAATTTTAATGAAACAACGCTCGAAAAAAAATCAAGTAATTTTTTTCTTTATTTCTTTATTATATCAATTGCAAACTAAACTTGAGTTTTCACTCACTCAAATCACGTAGTATCATCGCACAAAGTTAGCTCAGTTGACGATTTTTCGCTAGTATTGTAACGCTACACAGAGTAGCCTACAGCCCGATTAAAAAAATAAATTTAAGAAAAAATACATTATTAAATAAAAAACAATCAATTTATACATCCAGTTGTCATCTATCTTTATTAATTTTGAATTAGAAGTTGCTCTCTCACCAGCCAGATGGCATGCAGGGCAAGAAATTCCAATAGAGGCGTGTCGATATAAAAAAAATAACGAATAGCTAGTTACCTCTCTTATATTTACTTAGTACGTATCGAGATGGTGTAGGGGAGTGGTTGTAAAAAAATTGTCTTCTCCTTCAATTGTCAATGTTAATAACCAGTTTAAATGATATCGAAGGCACGATAATGTTGTGCCTCAATGAAAACAATTTCTCATGTGAAATTAAAACATTTAAGTGCGAATAAAAGTGATTTTATTTAATAAACAAATTCTAAATGTGAACTTGTTTAAAATCAGACATAAATCTTTGGATATTCTTATCTCAGGTAAGCACGTGAGTCCGTTTAATTAATAACACTAAAGTTTTATTTTCCACTTTTTGCAATTTAAATTCAGTTTCAAACGTGTATACGTCTAAATTAAATTTAAAATTCCGCGTTTTCTAACCGTCAAAACTGAGTTAAGCTAGGCTTAAATAGACGTGCGAGACAGAATGGCCAACCTTGATGGTAAATCCAAGTAACTGCAAACGGTTTAGCGATGATACAAACAATTTTCTAACCTCAAATTTTGCAGAACGTATAAAAATGAAATTTCTTATAAGTAATTAAATTTAGATTAGCACTGAAATAATAAGTTTATTTTTTTTGATAGATTTGACGAGGAATACTTCTACAAGGACGAATTCTGCAGACATCGGAGTGGTCAGGACTGTTCAGGTGTCGCATAAGGCCCTCGTACATCGTAGGTACTTCAGATCACGGGAAATGGCTCGATCAGGACAGAACATTACTCAGGAAAATCGTCGTTGAAGAAAAATTACCCAAAATGGTAAGTAATTTGGATAATATTTGTGTGATGAACTTTGTTTAACAAATAACAATTATTTTCAGCTTGTAATTTGGAATAAAATTGGATTTTATCGAAATAGCCGTTAAATTTTTCAAGAACAAATTGAGATACGTCAGTCTCTAACAAAGGTCAGGTGTTGAATGGTTCGAATTGAATGTTTAACTGACTTGAAAGCAATTGTTTCGTCAAGGAGTCCAACTGTCTGAAAAAATCCGTTAATATAACCGAGATGAGGGAACATCCATTGTTTAGACATGTGAGTGCCCTTGTGACGAATGGACTGTCGAATGTTTAAACGAAATAAAATAAATAAAATTCTGGAATCACCTTAAAATTAAAATATGATAAAGGTAGGCGTCAGTAGATCATGAGAAAAATACATTTGTAATTTTTAAACACTTATTACTATTTAAAATTAACAATCTTAAAATTCATTACTGCACCCAAAAAGTAGGCAACCATTTACACATAGAATTCTTACAGAACCCAATGTCCAACAATTTCCCATGTCTGTCTGTTGACATATCAAAGCAATTGAACTGCCAATGCATCTACAACCATTATTAGACTAAATTTAAATGAAATAAATACTCTAAAAAAATAAGAATATTCATTTGAATTGAACTTGGATCCAAATTTGATCTGTCAATAACTATTGTAATAGTATACTATTCATATTCTAATATTCATTTTCGATGTGTAGGCGTTTCACTGCTGATCATCTTACTTCCTGAAGTGAATATTCTGAATGAAAATGCCTTGAAGGACTTGCCAAATGCAGAGATTTCCTACATCACCTGGACATCGTCTGGCTGTCTGCTGCTATATTTATATCCTTTTTCGTATAATATCTAATTAGTTTTAAAATACAACTAAGTAAAATAGTAAATTTACATAAAATAGTATCTAGTATATGTACCATAACAGTATATATGTAATACATGTTCCAGTGTCAGTTGAGCAAATTGTGTCATTTCGTTGTGACTGTTGTATCACGCAACAACGAAACGCAGCGCTGCGTTACCCAACTCTAATGATATTGCAACGTCTTCTATTGTGACGTTCCTTAGATGCCCACTATTAATTGTTGATGAATTCCTACACCAACCTAATGCTATCGCTGACAAGGTGAAATAAAACTGTATAAAGAAATCGGCCGAAAATGACGTACGCAAACTCGATATGAGGGTACCCTACTGCGTTTTAGATCAAAAGGCTTCAAGTTGCGATTTGATAAGCAATGCAACGCCACTCGTCCTAGAGACTTAAATGTATGTAGAACTTTATCATAAAAAATGCGAGGATATATTTCGAAATATTACCCCATAATCCCAATTTAATTATACCTAGAATTAATTTTCAAATCTCAGAGTGAAAACTCTATGATCTGCAGTTATTTTATTATTTTTTTTTGGTATCTTTTTTCGGTTTTGTCACTTTTGTCTTACTTTAGCATATTAGAATTTTTTATTAAATTTCACATTTTAGCAATGATGAGGTCTTGTTTGAAAGATTTAGTAACAATCAAAGTGCTGCGTAGGCTTTCACAGCCGGAATCTAGAGTGAAAAGTTTTTTTCGAAGTTTCCTTCGCGATGGCTCGTCGTTGAATGATGAATGAACTTCGACCTAGCCGCTGAGAATGTTCACTGCAGTTATGAACGAAACATACTGAAGTAATTCCACATGAGCACGGCTCAACAGCCCAGAAAAACTTTTCACTTTAGTAGCAATGTCTATAATATTTCCAAATTAAAAAGGAAAAGAAAAACTAAAAAAGAATGCCTCAAGAAAGAGGCCATGATATCACAAAGAGAAAACATCGCAGCCCCAACGAGGATAAGAGATTTTGGGTATTAGTGTGCATGACACTTTAAATACAAATTCTAAAATAGCTAATGGCTAGGTCTACTGATTGGTCATTATAGACAAAATAGATACATAGTGTAACGTAGGCCAGCAGAGGACGCTCCTTGCTACGCTAGATATCACAATAGATTTGAAAAGATCACGGTAGAATAGATTTTTACAGCCCTCCCCAAACCAACAGAATTCTCTTGGCACTATACAATTAAATTTTACCATTACAAGCGATTGCTACCTGCAGCCACAATTTTTTAATCAACAAAATTGAAATTAAGATGGAAGAATACTCCTTTATGTCATCCGTAACAGATCAATAAATATCAATCAATATCATTGTGAATCAATGTGAAAATAAGATCCCAACATAATACGATACTTAGCATTACTGTGTTATGCAAGAAAATACCAAACAACAATGGTAAATGGATTTTTCTTATATCTGGAAATTAGCCGGGTGCGTCTAACATTATATAGAAATTTACATAACCATTACAAGTTTTCACGAAAATCATCTAATAATTCCTATATCTACGAAAACAGTGATCTAATTGCTTTTAAGGCAACTAATGGATTCCCTTTACTCTTCCAAAATAAATCAACGGAAGTTTGTTTACAATGTGACGCAGAATTCATTCCGCAGCTATTTTACGGATAGGTTTACGGTTCGTGTATGTTTAAATAAATGTTTACAGAACGCGGCAATTGTTTTAAAAGAAGCGGAGCCATTTGCAGAGACGTGCATGTCCTGTTGCCTAAGACCTAAAATTTATTCCACGAATATCTTCGGAGAGCAATTTGAAATCCGACGAGATTTAAAGTAAATATATAAGTACATACATAAACAACGTCGGTTTAGAAGATTACGAACCGGCAGTCGGGAAAGAGGAAGAAGAAAAACGGTGCAGGCGAGATACAAGCAAAACAAAAGCCAAACGTGTGCCCTCTCTGTTTGGATTCTCAAATCCATCTTTTTTTTTGCTAGAACCCTTCACCCTGTTCGAATTTATTAAAATTCTCTTTTGTTTTCTAGCGCTTGTTCGTGCTGGTTTTGATCTTTCGGCAGGACTCTAATGTATTTTTCGGTTCATAATGTGACGTTCTTGGGAATATACCTTTTTTGTAAGGTACGATGCATTAGTCATAGTTAGTTTACACATGGTTGGTGTCTTGTAGCAGTTTTTCATATATTGGGATTGCAATATTCATTTATCACCAAAAAATTCAATATCTCATAATAATTTTGCTAGAACCCTGTTGGCTGCGGCTAGCAAGGATCATATTGAAAACTACGTTGCGGAACGTTTTTCACTATATTGTGAACACGTTCACAAAAACAACAGCTAGAGAAAGAAAGGGAAATATGCAACGAACTGTAATTAACAGCCTTTCAAGTATATCGCACGAGTTTTTTATCTTGAAACAACGGATTATCTCGAAAACTAGTCGCCAATCTAAACGTAAACGAAATTTATTTGCCTGGAAGGGGCCTATCCAAGATAACAAAGTTAACTCGCACTCCCTGTGTGTGGGGTTAAAGGCAATTATATAATGGGAATCCTATATTTTATTGTAGATTTGGCTTCTCTGAAAAAAAAAATACATATTAAGCAAAAAAAACATAACATATTAACATAAAAGAACATACATTTGTCTAATTAACTGCATGGTATTAAATGAATCATAGGAACATAATATGGCATGTATAAGTTATTACATTTGGAAACCAACGCTCTCTCAACATCTATAGCTAAAACCGAATCAACCCCAAACACTAGATACATCGCGAATTACCGGCATCGCAAAAATCGGGAGTTGGGACGTAGTATCTATCGCTCGAGAAAGTGAATAAGCAATAGTCAAATAGGAACTGCACAGGGGGCAGAGGGGTTACCGTTAAGCGGACGTATTCATGCCATTATTTATTACATATTCTTAACGGTGTACTTTGGCTGGAATTAATATTGTTTTCTCTATTTTTTCTCTTTCACTTATTTTATAAGTTCTAATCACAATTTAGCCGAAGATATTTCATTATTGAAACTTATTTAATTGCCATTTTCGAACCCGTTTACTTTCATAAAAACAATTTCAAACAAACACCAATTATTGTGCTGACGTTTACTGGAAATATCAGGGGTAATTACTAGCAGAAGTAGGTATGCAAATATGACTTGAAAAAACAAAAGACAAGTCATTTATTAGTGACTATTTCGAATGTTGAATATGCGATTGTTTTTTAATTTCTAACTAGATAGATAGACACTACGTAAATTTTGTAAATACGCTCATCCTGAGTGAATGCGTTGCGTTTCCCAAATCAGACTACTTCGGTACATTTCGTATCAACACATCAACCAGCATAAGAGCGGCGCGCTTCGGGAATATTCGGGATATCGGGTAGTTTACCAATCAATCAATCAATATAATCCTTCCCAAGTTGAAGGTTTATAAGTTTTCATATATTGCTTCTTTGGCCAATTTTGTAATATATAATCATATAATTTAGTCAATAAACGAATATGAAATATGAATACTCTATGGCAGGCGAAAGAATTTTCATTACACCATTTGTTAAACAACTCATATTATTTCTGTTTAGCTGCCAATAGGTTGTTACACAACCTTTTAGTAATATGAACTGTCGTCTCTGCTAAGTAGGTATCAAGCTATGACTAAAACTGCCGAAAAACGTTATTCTCGGAAATGTTATAATGCGTGGTTTATCTTCGCCTTGGCCCACAAACCGTGCTCATACTCGCAAAACTGTAACTTCTAGCCTAATGAAACAAATAACTATTAAAACTAGAATCACTGAAATAAATATGTGTACCCAGTTATTAAGATAACACAGACAAATGGTTAAATTAACCTAGTAATGATTGATAAAATATTTGTACCTACTTTTTGGTTAATTAAACAATTTTCTTGTCTACGTGTACTATTCAACATATTCATTTACCACTCTTAATAATCATAAGACTAACTATAAGAAAAAAGCGTCACAAAAGTAAATAAATATTCAAACAATAAATGGTAAAAAATTCTATTAAATATGTGTTAAATCGTCAGTAAGATAACAATTTTTATAATGTTAATTTAAACTTTAGAGAGAATATATTTAAAGGGAAAACAGTTTAACTTAAAAATAGCAAAGTGAGCCATTTTCTTCTTCAGCGTGTTTCCAAAGAGAAATAAAGTACTTAAACTAAGTCAGTGAAATTTAATTTAAAATGTGTTTCTTTTCTTATTAGTTAACGCCACAATTCTGGTGGTGAGATGCATGACAGAATACGAAAACACGAATCCACATCAATATTCATTTTCAAAATATCACACCGTGTAGCGGGGCTGTATCGGAGGTTTATTACACCGCAATATTTGTTTTCTGCAAAGCGGGTGTACAGTTTATGAAACCCTAGAGATACCGATACGTAAAACACAATACAAACATTTACGTGGAAATAACATTAGGTACAGTACGCTTTGCTTTCTGATATACATTCTGTTCAACTCAGAGCGGATTCCCGCTTACGTAACATAAATATTGCTCTAGCACAAAAATATTGAGCAAACACATCTTTAATATAGTGGCAGCAGCACGAACGGGCAAGTAAGTACGCGCACAGCCACTTGTATCCGACAGAGATGAAAAAAGGTGTATTTATGGTCAACTCTGGTTATATCTCCTTTAGAAAATTCAATCTGCACTTTTGAAGTCTTTGAACTTTCATCATACTTTCGAAGAGAGAATGCCGTAGAAAACTTTCATTCCCTGGAAAACAGATGCCAGTCAAAATAAATAAAGTTAAGGTTATAAAATGCTTTGTTGAAAGATTGTATGCGAAGATTAACTTGCATGCATAAGTGACAGAATGCTTTTGCAGTGGATAAGCAGGTTATTTATGTATATATTTATAAAACCTGCCGTTATTGTATAATATACAATTTGTCTTTGAGCATAATAACTAGTGGTGGACACTATCGGTATTTTCAACTATCGATAGTCGGACCAACTATCGATAGTTATCGATAGTCACCTATCGATAGTCGAAACTATCGATAGTTATCAATAGTTAAAACTATCGATAGTGCCCACCAATAATAATCACTTTTTTAATGAATAATGTTACGGATATATGTACCAAAAGATCGTTTTAGTTTCCGTATGCAGAATAAAATCTCGGGTTACTATGTTGTACTTATTTATGTAAGTAATGTGAAATATCTATTAACTGTCAACTGTGGTCGTCGTAGTTTTAAAATATTTTTAGTTAAATTCACGTTAAGTTTGTTTATACAAATCGCGTTTGTTTCAAATGTTTATATCTGTACCAATCATGTACAGGTAATCATAGGTACTATTCCTTGTTTTTAGTCCTTAGCTTTTTTTCTATAAATGTGTAAACCCATATATTTTTTAATAGTTTTTACAGCATCAATAAAGTCGTAGCTAATTGCACCGTAATAATAATAATATAATAGACTATATACATCCAATCTGACGTTTACGGCAATGTATTGCGCTTAAAAGTAGCATTTTGGATGTCGAAGCCAGATGTTGCTGGTGTTAATACGTGTTTTTTATACCATTTTTCCTACCTTGCATTCATTTATTTTACAAGCTCAGTTCCTATCAAGACAGTTCTTGACAGCCATTCCACAGTTTTTGAGGTTTTTATAATCTATAATCTCACATTCCAGTTTTCAAGCGAGTAACAGCTTTGATTTGGAACACATCAACTTAACAGCTAGCAAATTTTGAATGTGCAGGCGCAATCGCCATGTTTTTTGAGTTCGTAGTAGCCAATATAAGTCAACAAGTGAACTGAATATTATTATTATATTATGTTGGTACAAATACTCATGCATAAATGGCGCTAACATAATATATAATATCATTATTATCAGTAGAATTCAAACATTTTTAACGTCTCACAATCTTATAGTTGTTTGTGTGGTGTCTTATTTTAATTTTATTTCAATATGTTCTTAAAACAATGCTAAGTTATAACTTAAATGACGTAGCTTTTAGAATTCTAATGACGTATTACGCCTTATTATGGCAATTAGCCGAAACCGATTGTAATCATAATAAAATTTTTAGAACGTATTCCTTTTTAGTTATTCTAATACCTAACTTCAAAAATCCACCAATCCAGAATTTACAATAATATATATAATATCGTTTGGTTTAGCGCCAATCTTAATTTGGATATACAAGTGAAATCTGTCTATAACTTTTTAAATTATTTTGCTTTGATTTGTAGAGAGTGGGCCAAATTCGACACTTTAAATAGGGAACTTTTATTTCTAAAGGAATTACACAAAATGTGACCTATGCTTCCGACGCTCGATTTTAAAGAAAAATTGATTGGTGATATCCGTATTTTTATATCTTTCTTAATATAAGAGATATATAGCAGTTTAGTCAAATATAAAGTTCCTAAAAATCCTTTTAACCTTTTTATTTGTGAAAGTGCTTGATTCAAATGAGTATTATAGCCAGCACATGTTTGCATCAATATGCGCACCTTTACTTTTGCTTGGGTAATTTTAATTGCGGCATATTTATTGAAATATCGAAATATTGAGACATTATTCGGTTATAAGGTCGAATGCATTAGGTTTCTATTAAATTCACGGTTAATTTGTTTACTGCACACCATTGACTAAGTTTACACTGTGTAAAAGTGCAATCTTAATTTCAGCCCATCAGAACTTTTAGCTTTGACTATGGGCATGGATAACTGTGTGGTCTGAATATAATACAACATTGCCCACACAGTACAGTTGTTGCCAGAGAGCAAACCATATAAGCAGAAAATTATAGGACCCAGCACGGATCACTGCGGTACACCCAGATTCACGTAAGCATATCTGAATATTGACTTTTACTTTCACACATGCCTTCGGTTTGTCATATAAGATTTAATAAAGTTATAAAAAATACCTCTGAATCCCAAAGCATAGTAGGGAAGTAAGTACCTGAATGCTAATGTGAGTATGACTGCTGCTATTCAAGCAGCAAATAACAGCTGTCCAGAACAAAGTCAAAAAAAAGGAAAGACATGCAAGTAAACTGTCGGTTACGTGCACTGCCCATGTCTCGCCCTTGCGACGACCAAATGTTGGTACTTCCGCACGCCAAGGCCAAGTACTTCGGCATATCTCAAATTCACAGTTAGAAGAGGGCAATGTTCACACCGGAGTGATACGACTGCAATACAACAAGCGACACAATCACCAACACGACACGTACCGTGTAAATTTAGGCAGAATGCACACTGGAGGCATACGACACGCAATACAACAAAGGGCCAAGGGCTCCGTATGCTCAAGGCCTGCGTCCCTCTGATATTCTTTCTCCACTGAATGTTCCGTCTTGGTTGGCTCTTGAAGGTCTTTCTACATTTACGTAGGTATTTCGCATGTGCCTCTCGTTTGTAGTTTTCGGCAGTACGTCTTTCTTGGTGAGTGATAGTTGCTCAGTGTTGGTAAATGAGTTAAATCGTGTAATGATGTTTCCATCTTCCGAAGTCCTGTTCAGTCTGTCGGTAACTCCGCTATGTAAGGTATGCGTATCCTATTAGTTGTTGTTAGTCTTTGTGCTGTCTTCCGTTTACGTAATTTCCGTATATCCTTAGCACTGTACCTATTCTTCTGCAAAGCGTTCTTTCTTTACATGTTGTATTTCGTTAGGTCTGTGATATTCATCGTTAATTTTTTCTGCTCCTCCTAAATCAGAAAGACATATTCACTAAAGTGTGATTATATTTTGTGAATATATTTAAGGGACAAAATATTTTACTTATGAAAGATTTGCGTATATTAGTCTCTTGTCTATCATCCCAAATAATAGGTGTTGAATTCAAATGAATATTATTTGTGAAGATTTGCAAGAAATTTATTGCAGAATTAATTTACAAGATCCACCTTTTTGCTTACAACCTCACTCAAGAGTAGTACATATAGTGCATACGAAAGTTGAAACGGTCTATAGTTAATTACTTTATAAAAATAAATAATGTATATAATGTTTAAACGATAGTAGTAGCTAGGTATCTCAAATTATATAACCACCTAAAAATATTTGCCTTAGAGTGAGAAAACTATGCGTAAAATAGAAAAAAAGCAAACGTTGCTACACCAAAAAGAGTGAAGTAAGAGCAATGTACCACATCGAAGATGAGTATCACTTTCATTTTCACCTCCCATCTTAAGTAGTAACCGCTCAAGAGTTTACAAACGTAAAACGGCAAGCCACTGAACTTGTGGTTGTTGATGCGAACTGATCTAGGAGAGCGTTTCGGAGCATAACTTTTTATGACTTTAAACTACCACCTTATAAAAGCCTTATAAAAATCTTTTAATTACGGCTTTTGGGAAGTTATAAGCCAATTATTTATTTTGAGAATTTAGTATGTTAGATGAAACTCAGTAAACTTCAATTACCACTAATATAATAGAATAGTAGAATTAAGACAGTTGCTTAACTTAATTTCATTTTCGACTATTTCAAATGTATAAAACTGTTAGTAATTAACACGGCAACGTTTTCGAGATTCAAATAATCAATACAGGCGATGTATTCAATAAAAACTATTTAACTCATCACACTACGAAAAATACTAATTATAGATCACTAAAACTTCTAAAAACACTTATTAAACTAAATTCACTTAAATAATACTTACTTCTATTCACTATTTATTATTTATTTTCATCGTTCACAAGTAACTCTCGCTTCGGCTTTGCTATTAGCACTCCCAATACAATACGTTCGCACCAACTTCTATTGCTCTATTGTCCGTCCTGCGATACAATGCTAGGAATATTTCTTATACCTTGCTGGTGTGCGTTTATTTATTTACATATTTTATAATTTGTTTTATTTTAATGAACACTAATTTATTCTTTATGGAATTTATAAAGAACTATGTACACGCTTTTGTATTGCCCTGAGTTAAATGTAAAGAAAGAGAGAAGACAAGGACTATACAACGTGTACATACTTTAAACAAGTCACATTTTTTTGTTTTTTTTTTCTTTTTAAATGTCACAAAAAATAAATTAGTGTTCATTGAAATAAAACAAACTACAATGTAAATAAATAAACGCACACCAACAAGATATAAGAAATATCCCTAGTATTATAACGCAGGACAATATGGCAAAATATTATAATGGATCCGAAACGTAAACTTTATGAATTATATGTTAAATATTTTGTAGCATCTTTCAAATATTCCTACTACCGTATACTAAAAAAATATTAAACAATAAATTCGGAACATGTAATGACAGCACTTTTTTTTTTTGTAATTAGGCAAACTCATCTGTGAGTCAGAACAATTATTTCTTCGGTGCGGACTAATCTCTGTGCATTTCACTCAATGAGTCATACATATGAAGCCCGACCCAAGAAATATTTGTTCCGACCCCATATATAATTAGACAAATACTTATTCGTCGTAAAATTCCTTGTTTCTTTATACATTATATTGCACCTACTTCAAATACAATTCTTGCTTCTGCCAATGGTTGTTACAGGGTGCGGATTTCGAATTTAGAACCGTAGGGTAGAAATAAAGGCATAAATACTTACCAGATGTCAAGAAATTTAGAGAAGAAGTGCCATCTGCTTCTTGCTATTTGGCACGCTCGATTCGCTTGTTTATTTTATAATATTGCCCGGCGCCTCCACCACTTGTCGCGTTTTATTTAATTAAAAGCACTGAAAACTTGTATTTATCCGGTTATATGTATTATAACTATCTTTTCACTATATTTGTTTTTTGGTATCTCTATATAAAAATACGTTACCTTCTATCAATAACTATATTAACGTCACAGTCCCACAATCAACTTTCCAACTCCTGCATTCGCGCTTACCTCGAAGCCTCCCTTGCTATGTCTTCGTTTGCTGAATCTCGAAGTTGTCTAGATGAAGGGTCATACTACAGGAAACGAGGCTTCGATCTTCGCTCAGTTACAGGTGTGCATGGATATCAGCCCATATTTGAACTTTTCGTAACAGTATTTAGATGTATAAATTATATACATTATAAAGTAAATTAATATAATTCAGTATTATTTCATCAGTATCAGGTGGATTCATGCGGATAGCGGATAACTTATTATTCATGTAATGCATTTGTTATCAACAGAAAATTAAACCGATTGCTCTACTGAATAAAATTCTTTGGCAAATACTGAGGAGAACATATTAAGTTACTCCACGAACGTAGTATTACGCCTACGTCTGTAGAGCGGACAGAAATAATTCATGAACGAATGGCAAAAGTTGAGACATTTTGCGTGTGTAGTTGCTACTCGTTTCTCAAACATTATTATTGTATTATATTTGGTAATATCGTGATTGTATTTTCCAGTATTGTATTTTTTGTAAGGGATTACATTCGCTCTGAATTTAAAAAAAATATATTTATTTAAATTTCTATATCAGAAAGCAAAAGCTACGATACCAAATAGAATAGAATAGGAACAATAATACCACATCCAAGATTGTGTCATTCTCATTTTCACCTCCTGTCTTAAGAACAACTGCTCAATCGTTTACAAACGCAAAACGGCAAGCCATTGAACTTTGTAGCACGTTGTGGTTGTTGAAATGAATTGGCCTAGGTGAGCGTTTCGGGGCATGACCTTCTATGACTTTAGAGTACCACTCTATAAAAGCAACCTTTTAATTACCGCTTTGAGGAAAAGTCTGTCTGTTATTGATTTGTAGGATTTTAGTATGTTAGATGAAATTCAGGCAAAATTCAATCGCCATGAAATAGTGTAATCTATGAAAACATTTTGATTGCACAAGAACTAATTGAAGGTACAAAAATAATATACCATATGATCTAAAGTAATACCTACAAACGCATACAAAAAAAAAGGTTAAAAGGGAAGAACCATTTTGGTTTAAACGTAAACAAAACTAACGCTTTACAAAAATTTCACTTCTACAATAACAATACAATAAGTATCTTCTCGCTATTTTTAGGGTTAATCTCCGTTCCGCCCAAAGCACTTTGTTGAACTGGAAATGAGTTGAAGTTTAACCTCAGCAATTGACCATTTAACTACTTACAGCTATATACAGACTGTTCAAAGTTATCGGTGCACCATTGCTAACTTTCTGCATGGAATATTGTTATAATAGTATAACCTTAAAATTAAAAACAAAAGAGTTACGACTCATATAATGATGGGATTCAATATAACAGCCAAAACTTTTGTTGTTTGCCAACTTAAGATGTTTGTTTTAAAAACAAAAAGAAAACCCAAGAGTTTACAAAAATTTATTGATAACAATGACAAAAAACAATAAATTATAATAAGTGTGCGACTACATTTCTATTTTCTGATATGCATTTCCTATAGTGTTTAATTATCGCTTTGCTGATTGAGAAATTACACGGCGATACATGTTACTCATTGTGTCTCTTACTGCATTTTGCAACTCGTGTATATTTAGATATCTTCGACTGCATACTTTGAATTTTAGATATCCCCACAGGAAAAAATCCATTAGACAGGTTGGGAGATCGTTCAGGCCAATTAACTGGTTCCCTGGTACCAATCCATTTATTTCTACAAATTTCTTTTGGATCTCTGCTGTTAATACCCAATTATGTGCCGGAGCCCCGTCCTGTTGAAAATGAAAATTAAATTATCTACAAAATCATCCATTACAGATCGTTGAATGTCAACATATCATTCTGCAGTAAGTGAACCTTGATAAAAGCATGGACCAACTATTTTATTACTGTAAGTGCCACACCAAACATTGAAACAAAAGCGGTGTTGTGGCCTACGAGGCATTGGTAGAAGAGGATTTATAATGATCCAATGATGCATATTTTTATGTTGTACATTCTATTGTTTGAAAAGTTATTTCGTCGTTCCACAAAATGTGCATTATTTTCTACAAATTGTGCCAAAAACTGCGTACAAAAAGCAATTCTTCAAAATTTGCATTGGCCGATATTTAAACGATACATACTTATGTTTCTTTAATTTCGCACTGCTAGTATTTCTTTTTCTCGTTCGGCTTTTTTTTAAACATTTCCATTCTCTTGTAATTTGCGAAATAATAATAAAAAATACTTTCTATCTGGTTTAGACACATTTCTCTGTAACGTTCCAGGGCTCTCTTGCTGTGCCTCCTACACAAAAAATTTAGAATTTAGAGATAAAACAAGATAAGCAGCAATTAGAATCAATAAAGCCTTTTTCCAATAACAGTACACAACAAGCTTCGCAGAACTGTTAAAGTAATTTCGTTATGTCTTAAAACTAAGCAACCAAAAGTTTGCTTCAATTTCTATTTTGTCAAACAACAAAGTTTTGGCTGATATATCGAATCCATGATTATATTAGTCGTAGCTCTTTTGTTTTTCATTTTAGGCTCATACCATTATAACAATATTGTGTGCAAAGCCTAGTTTTCTATCAATTGGTGACAAAATATACAGGGTGAGCCATTAAAAAACAAAGTTATCTATTATATCTCAAAAAAACGCGATTTTTAATTGATTTTCTGATCATACGGTTGGAATCAGCGTAAAAAACCCTACATCTTTGATAATTTAACTAACACCGTAGTTACAATATTAACAAAGTTAGCAATAGTGCGCCGGTAACTTTGAACAGCCTACATACCACCTGACATGGAAATTGCAGCACCAGCGAGATCGCGATTTCTTTGACCAAACTTGGCAGGAACGTATAGCTATTCAAAGATATTAACTAATTCAAATTTTGTTTCTATAGACCAAATTGACATAAGAAATCTCACACTTTATGTAGTCTGCTTTGACATTATTCACTGTTGTATTTCTTGTGATATTTTGATTTAATTTTCACCATTTTCTCATAATTTAATTTAATTTCTTTTGAAAGTACGGCAACATGGAAATTACCGCCAGTTGAGTAAATTCTAAAGACCAAATTGTTGGCTTATGCGAATGTGGCTAATAGTAGGGTTACATTAATAACCCCTTAAAACCTTTTTGTACCATTACATGCTACTATCTAAGGTAAAAAGAATATGATATTTGGTCTTACTTGTCAACACGAATTGAACCATTCCCTTATATAACGCCCTTAGTTCTCTATTTTTATCATATATAATAGCTGAACTATACATTTCATTTGCAATAAAACATTTCCCGCGGCTTTCATTTGTGCTAAATTTTAAGGCTATTTTTATTTACGTTAGCTTTTTGCAAAGGGTGAGACAGTAAACTTTTTATATTCAGTGGAGACGCGATGTGGATCCATGTTAATCACATGGATTTAAATAAAAAGTCTATATGCACAAATTACCAAACTATAGTAAACGACCGGTTTCGCGCTCAAGCGCATCCTCCGGTCTAAATATTCAAAGAATTATCAAATTTTTGGAATATAATAGATATAGACTTTTTATTTCAATTTCTTTTTACTCCCCTTTTGTTAATCATGTTTTGAAGCATATATGTCTACAGTGTCTACCTTGAATATGATTACCTCAGATTTTTCAATTTGCTCCTGAATTCGTCATGATTCCTTTTTCTTTTTACGCCCAACAATTTCAATGTTGTTTCTGCAACCAATGCATTTATTCAACTTTTAGTATACGTTATTATTTAAACTCATACTTTCAAGATTGACTTGCACTGGAATTAATACACCTCATGAGGGTGTATACATAGCGAGAAGTTCTCCAAATCGGTTCCAACAGGCCCATGTCAATATTTTTTCATGGCTACCCAGATCTACCGGCTTCTCACGTGTTGGAGATTATGAGGAACTTAACGAATCCTCCGCAAACACTGGAAGTTCTCCGACATAAATTGCAAGTTGCTTGGGACAACATGCCCCAACATCGACCACCTACTGGAATCAATACCGCGAAGAGTAAAAAAATGTGATACCAATAGGAGCGGTCTGACACTTATTGATAAAAATAGAATTTAATTGTGTTTTGTTCATTCTCTTTGATTTTTTTTTTTTTTTGATCAAAAAAATCGTATCCTTCCTTGGTGCTGTAATTTCCATGTATTAGAGTCTGTTTGACGTAATTATCTCCTTTGCATGCTTACTGACTAGTGTTGTCCCTTTCAGCCCAAAAGTTACTTTAACTCTGTAAAAATGAGAATTGCGGTTTGTGGTCTAATGCACCTTAATAGCTGTATATGGACGGAGCGAATGATACAGTCGATAACGATTGATTAAATAGAAAGGCGGCGAACTTTTATGAAATGAAAATAGCGAAAGCATCTCGGTTATTGCGAAAAAATAAATCTCTGAAAAAAAGTGTTTACTTTTAAACTAAAACATTTCTTCTTTAATGATATTTCTCGTACCTAGGTCCTAGACCGTGAAATTAAAATTGCAACAAGTTATTCATAGTCGTCCATATTTGACTTTTGTTTGCCAAACTAGTGTAAATATAATTACAGAAATATCATTCAAACACATTGTAATATTCTAAACAACATTTCAAAGGATCATTCGGTATAGTGTTAGCAGTTGTATCAGTGCCCAATTTGCCAATTTACCATATTGTAATAAAACTTGACGGGAAAACAATGTCGTTAACTGAAATGGAATCGAAAAGAGATGTGAAAACTCTTTTAGCAACTAACATTTCCCGCCGACAGAAGAGAGTTTGCGAAATTACTTGAACCCGCTTACAGCGCATTTCCTACTTCCACTAAATCTTAGGAGTTCTCAGACCACGTAACCAACATAATCTGTCTAATTTCGAATTGCGGACAAGAATGTATAATGACCCAAGATCTTAATTTAAGAAACGAGAAAAATCACATTATAGACCTTTACGAGAAAACTTTTCAGTCAAAAAATGCGAAAATTAACGCCAGTCGCAAGCGACCAAGTTGGATCTTTTGCTACAGATACGAAACCGGCGTCGGCGTCACGACGCTTTCTCCCTTTAATCGACAAAGATGGCATGTTAGAAATGTATGAAAGATAGAAAAAAATACTTCAAAATTAGCAATTAGACTGCCAGCGTAAAAGTGGGAAAGTTCGGTATGGTAATTTACGATTCAAGAAAAATAAGTAAGTTTAATGTTTAATTGAAACGAGACCTGCAAAGAGAGAAATAAAAAAAAAATAATTTACATAAAGTCAGAGTAATATTTCATTCCTTCTATTTCAAGAATCTGATCCAGAAAAGAAATAAGACTGACACTTAATGTACTAGCCTATCTAGTCGCTAACAGCGACAAAATCAATTTACTCAATTAGTTGAAATACGGAATAAATACAATTGATATATACAGCGTGGAAAGAAAGGAACATGAAACGAAACATAAATTTGTTAACTTTGTTAACAGTAGCATTTTGGAAAAAATGTTACAGTGATTTAGCGATTTCAATTACATCACGTTATACCACAACATTTTCATCTTGCTACTTCATTTACTTTTAATTTTAAGACGTCATCGATTTTTTGTAAATAATGTATACTTTTTATAATTGCGTAGGATTTTCACTGTTATATTTGGAAAAACAATTAAGAAGAAATGCTTTTAAGTTCAAATAATTATTTTTTTTAAAGGCTACAACCAGATAAGCTAGTCAAATCGGCCCTTGCATATATCCATGACTTAAAATGCTTGATAATATGTTACCATAGTTGTTGGAGTCTTTAAATCCGTTATTTCAGCAGTATTACTGCCGCCGTCAGGGTATCCCTGATAAGGATTGTGGTTTCAAACAATCCAACAGACGATGTAAACAGCCCAAATACTATCTCATAGAATTGCCTACTTTCTTGTTTAGAATAGCTTTATATGTAATATTGAATCTCTCTTTTTACACTGTTATGTTTATAGTTTGTTCTAGTAAACAACTGTTAAAAAAGGAAACAAAAAATCATCTTAATATACATAAAGATATAATACTTCCTAATTCATATACTTTACTACAGTTCTCTGCCACTAGTTTCGGTTTAACAAACCTTCATCCGCCAGACTTTTACTTTGAAATATCAGAAAAATGAATAAAACACAAAACCACATAAGTAGAAGGGGTTGTGGGGTCACCGCAGATGAACCTCCTTCGATGACCTCCACTTAGCGTACAAACCACACTGTGTAGCACCTTTACTAAAAATTACTGGTGTTGGCATTCCTCTGGATTGTTACGAAACCGAAAAGAGATGATGCCAAAAACACTATGTTAATGAAAAAAAATTATCCTTTTTCAACCAAACAGTAAAACAAGTGCGTAAGAAATTAAGAGTTTGTGCCGTATGTCGATTTCCCAAGAAGAATTCCCATTCTGTGTTGTGCCTCAGGCAGTAAGATCATTATTCATATTTCATTTTGTAGAATATATTTGTAAATGTTATTAGAAACATAAAACCAAAGAAATACTAGTTCCAAATAGAGTAAGGCTAGGTGATATCAGCATGTGGTCAGCTATATTAAGAATCGTCATTCCTCTGTAATAAAATTCACCAGATGAATGACTTACCTTTCAGAGGAATGACAGGTTTACAGATACACGTATGCTGATGTTGCACGAGGAGACCTAGAAGAAGATGGCGAAATTAAAGTGATCTTTCTCCGGGTTTGTAAGTAGACCGACCCTCAGCACATTTCTTACACACATTTTGATGACATTTTAGATATTTTGCCATCTCCTGCAGTTTATTCTCGAAGGGGTGTCATATTTTATACTTTAACAGAAACACCTTGAACAAAGGTAGTATGTGTTTTGGTTAACCTTGTGTTTTTTTTTTGAATAATAAACTAGGTTTTATAATGAAAGTTCAATAAATGTTTAGCAAAAAAGCTATTTGCATCATTCCTCTGGTACCATTTTTTGTATTTCTTTGTAAAAACGTAAGATTAATAACACAGCTTAATCCTTCGCCATTTTGGTGTTACGAGCCTTAACTGGTGTCAGCAAACTTATTTGCAGTAAAATTGAACATTAAACAAAATCATCTATTTTGATGTCTAAAAGATAACGATTTTAGAAGCAGCACCCATATATTCTTTTAGGTTTGCAGTATGTTGTAGTAGTTGTTAGAACTTTTTGACGTCTCCAAGTACGTCAAAAGTATAAGTAAATAATTTAGTATTTTTTTAAGTATTTGGAGCCAACAATGGTTTTTTTTCACCAGTTACTACATACCCGAACAACATATATAAATTGCTCGCTACAGGGCTTATATAGTAAAATTCAAATCATTCATTTGTATGTAATTATTCAACATATTATTATCTCTCATTACCAAAATAGCATACTGTAATCTATATATATTTGACTTCCTATAGTGATGTGATACACACACTATAGGAACACAACCTAGTTACTTTAATCAAGGGCAAACATGATAAGATCGTATGAAATCGCGTGCATATAACTCTTAATTTGGCAGCGATAGGTACAAGAACTTCAACTGAACACCGGCAAAAATAAATTATTTATGAGAGGTAAACAACTAAAATACTCCAGAGGTCAAATATCTTCATCAGAGGCTGAACTGAAACTAACAAACATATAGAGTTTGTGTGAGATTTTGAAAAACTATCATAATGATTGAGCGTTTTGCTTACTGATGTTTATAAAATATTACTGTTTTCAATATTGGCTTTATTGAGTACAAGAAATTATTCACAACAATTAACAACTAGAGAAAAGTATGGAACATTTGCAGAAATTTTACATTTAATTCGCAATAATAATGTATGCATTGAAGTTGAGCACTTTTTCTAATTACTCAGCGATAAAACAAAAGTATAGGTGGTGACCGAAAAGGCACAGTTTGTTATAAGATGCGCATTTGAATGGTGTAACGACAAATGTGTGTTCAGATCAATGAAATATACTGCCTTAATTACGCTTTGGTTGTCAGCATCATCAGTAGACTCCGAACCTCTATATTTTTGCGAAAGCAGAATGAACCAATATCAATCAAAAAACGCATTAGATGATATTTTTAAGCCATATATAATCGACCTAGATGCGAATGCGCCACGACAATGCGCTTTGTCACAGGGTAAAGTCAGTCAAAACATTTTTAGAAACGGTGGAGGTGCCGGTATTATCCTAGATAGAAAATTCTCGTGATTTAAAAAGTATGTACGGAGTGTTTTAAAACATACATTTTTTTCAAACAGAATAATAATAAGAAGTAATTAATTGTCGATATTGAAGTTGCGTGGCACAATAATTCAAAATTCAAAGAAAGCATCTTTAGTAAAAAACTTGAGTGCTCAATTTTCTGCATAGTTTATATAACTTACAATAACAATTATTGATTTTATTATACTACTAAATCGTAGGTGGTATTGTGGCCAAAGACTATAGCTACATCAAGTCATCACAAGAACCGTGGTCACCTATATGCCATAGTGTAGTAGCCAAAACTTAAAAAAAAGATAATGGCTTGTTTGGGAATTATAGTTAGTATGTGTACTTTTCTAACTACAGCTTTGAAGGTAATATTCACTCTCCTCCATTTGCAAGTAGAGTGAATCGATGACTCAGTGCTTACAGATTGTTGTCAAAGTTGTGAAAGTTGTCAAGCAATTTTAAATCTTAAATGATCTTGGAACATGTGAAATCATTATAAATGTTAACGGACGTAATATTCGTAGCACTAAACTGTAAGCAATCTTTCAAAGTACTGATTTCTATCCTAAATGGCTGGTTAACTGTCTACACAAGGGGACAACTGCTATCTCTATAGACCAAAACCCACTCTGGGGAAGATCAAGGAGAAGCTCCAACAATCGAAGAGCAAGAAGTTGTTATTTCTCTGCAAAGAAATTTCTGGAGAAAAAAAACTGACCAGCCCTTTCTTGAGCATCAATAAAAACGCACTCAGATTCAGCAGGTTACTTACTGGCCCAGTTATCGGTCACTGTTTTCTGAGATACCATTTTGAGAAACTGAACAAAGAATACATGACTGCTAAAAAATCCATTAATGGATAAAATTTTAATAAACACCAGAACAATAACACTGCATCTGCAGACACAAGTGAGATGCTAATCTTACTATATATGTATAGACGACATTCTTCATCAATCACAGATACACATGCGGAAATAAAACGACTTGTTAGAATATGGGAGGAAGAGATAGAGGACATAGCAATAATGATAAACCCGAATAAAAGCATGATGTTAATAAACAATAAACAGAATGCAAAGATGAGAAATAAACGGGTATACAATCAGTTCGATACGAAGTAATAAGAGGACGGAAGAACAGAAACAGATATAGCACACATAGTGAAGAAGGCAAACAATTAATGAAACTATACTAACCAAAAGAGAAATAGATAAGGAACTAAAGTTATATATTTATAAAGCAATACCAAGACCTACATTCACATTTATGACAATGAAAGACGGACAATAAACGAAACTGAATAAAATTCAATCGTTTTAAATATCTTGAATGCGGTAAGATACATTTAAAATTTGATGTTTTTTTCTCGAAAAAGTAGTACTGGACTGCGTATCTCATTTTTTCGTATCACCATTGCAAAGTACTTATCCATTATGTACATCGAATTTGACCCAGCCTGTATATATGTACATATAAAGTTGAAGCTTTCTAGAGGGAATATAATGGCTTCGAATCGCATTTTTCAATCGGGGGAATATAGAATGTCATACGGGGCCAAATCAAACGAAAAGAAGATATATTGAGAAATTTACATCTCATTTCAGACAAAGGATGCGAAAATAAGGGAAACTGTAATGGTGGTAGCATCACAATTACGTGTAGCTAGCATATGTGCTCGATAACTTTGACACTAGAAGCACTAACCAAAGCTGCTACCCTCTTATTACAACCAATGTTATCTCAATACAGATACAGCATTATAGTCTTTTAAACAAAGCGTAAACAATGTGTTTTTCTTATATGTATCTAATGTCTATATGTCTAATACCAAACTATTTTCATATAAAATCAAATTAGCAGAAATAAGAAATATTTGTTGTTTTTTAAATGATATCTTCAGTTTTATATGTTGCTTATTTCTGTCACCTCAACTAATTACCTACAAATTACATTTTATCCCATCATGCCTTTGAGATTAATGGGCTTAACTTATTTTTCTGCTTCTCTTTAGCGCAAACTACACTTCGTTTTCGCATATAGTCGAGTCCATGCTTTTGCTCTTAGAATTTTTTAGAAATAGAAACATGTGTTATACAAAAGAATCACCTGGATTATGAGAAATATAATACAATAGTATGCGCACCTTTCAAACTAATAACTCGCCATCAAATGATAAAAATGGTGACATTGATTGTGTTCATTTTATAACAATAAAGTTGATCGCATTTACTCTGAATTTGTAAAAAGTTCAATGAAAGTAATTTACTCAACGTTTTGCAAATGAAGAATTTTAATCGTATTATTCCATTATTAATTCGAGAAACTTGCCCATGTGATTGGTTTCATCATTATAAAGAAAAAACAAATTATAGAAATCAAGACTGGTAATTACGTGAGGGTGTTTAGCAACTGGTAGCTAGTTCCCTATACAGATAATAAACTACTTCACGTGAGCTTAAAGTAAACTTCGTTAACATATCAGAAACTGGATCCATATTCGGTTTTATAGAAACGCCTAGGCTGCTGCTCTGGGATCTTGGAGTAATTATTTTCTGGACTAATCATGTAAGAAAATGATATAACATTTTCTGATCGTATTGCTTATTTTCTGAAGTTACTTTTTGACATTCGGTTCTATTTTCTTACTTTATTCTTAAGTTTATAAAAAGACAATTCCAACACGCAAATCAAAAAAAAAATAAGAAAAAACTAAAAGGAAACTACGAAAATGAAATTTGAAATCAATATAATTATTTTAAAGAAATAAGTAATATGATCAGAAAGAAAATTTAGACATCAATTTCTTCCGGGGTGCTATGACAGCAATTGGCAGTTCTTATTTACTATCCAACCAGATGTCACATGGGGTTTATGAATGTGTTTCGCTCCAACATCCTATTCAAAATGTACTTGTTCCTAATGACTTTTTTTGTAGTAATATAATTATATTATTTCAGAAGTTTAATTACACAAATATGTCCAAAACTAACAACATTTATCCGTGAAAAATGTTGAATTTTATTTTATTTTATCACTTGAAGAAACTAAATATGTACACGCGAATAAAAAAACACCACATGTAGTATCGTGAATTCATATACGATATTAAACAATTTTCTACTTATTGTTACTATATCAAAATATTCGAAGCTTGTCTGGCAAAATTGTAAATTCAGTGATTTAAGTGTGCCAAGTATATTAAGATAGCTTCTGCTAATTGAACATCAGTAGAGATATCTATTGAGCAACAGTTAAAATAATAAACAGGAAAACCAATAATTTGAATGCAAATATCGAGAAATTTGAAGTACTCTACAAGAAATCATTTGACCAAATTAAATGTGAGCAAATAAAGAAATTCCTAACAATTTCAAAACGATGGCGATCGATATATGGTTCCAATCCAAGACCCGAATGTAAATGGGGTCTATAAAGCGGTTATCATCAGCATTTCTTCTCAGGAAAAATTGTCGTAGGGATAACCAAAGCGTGGTTACAAGTATATAATGCGAATTTAAATATAAATATATAGGGGAAGGTAGGGAAAGATGGGAACATTAAGCTTTAGAACACTGCATCAGGATTACAAATTGATATACAAGGTTCTAAGTACGTTTGTTGTAATCTTTAAACATTTATCTGCTGATGGTTCAATTTACAATTTTTCGATGGGTACTCTTGATGTGAGAAAATTTTGAAAAGAAATGTGTAAATAGACCATCTGGCCCCACCATGGGGGCAAGATGGTGTTCCAGGTGAGTTAAAAATGGATCGTACCATAAATCTAGGTAATAGGTAAAAAAAAAAATAGATTCTTAAAGTATTCTTAAAAACATGCAGGAACAAAGCTTAACTCTTTAAAACGGAGCTACTTAAAATAAAAAAATACAATAATGATAAGAATATTAAACTTAATCTTTACAATTGAGACAATAGAAGACGAACTCATCCACGTTATTCGTACAGCCACCATGTACCCAACCTCGCCATCCATGGCATTGTATCAATACTTCCCCTTACAATACTAACATTGAGCGTCATCTTCCTCAACAGAAGAACTTGATTATTTCTTTGACGTTATCTAAAAATCTATCTCTTTGCTTTCCTTACAAAGTTCGGCTTCTTGTCTTTTCTGTTCTTCTTGCATTTTTTTCCTTTAACTCTCCTTCAGCACTTTTAGTTGCCTTAGGGATCCTCCAGACTTCTATTTTCTTGTAGCAGATTTTTATACGTAGTGCTTGTAAGGACTGTTGTCTTTCTCTTGTTACGCTTTGGTTGAACCTGTACGTTATTCCTAACATGAGAAATAGGCATTGTATCTTCGAGAAAGCATAATGGCATATCCAGGCATAACGGACCAGATTGAAAAGTGAGATAGTGATGTCCCCATGTTGCCCCATACCAATGGCCCCATCTTGCCTCTTTGGGACATTTTCTAGTTATGTTATAATAACATATTAAATATTTGAAATAAACAAATAACGCACTATAGAAAATACATGCAATAAATGTCAATTGATAAGCACAAAAAGTGTAGTTGTAAATAATTTACTTATGCTTTTGATACTGGCCGTTGAACTCACCATCAAAATAATAAGGACATTCTGGAAATTGCAAAGTTCACGCACAAACAGCAATAACTTTGTTATTACGACTAGTAAAGTTTCCTACATTACAACAAACAGAAAACAGCACTTGTCAATATTAGGACTGCTATTATTTGACAGATGCTTACTGCCGTTTTGTAGATAAAATGATGTCCCCATCATTTAGTTTAGTTTTTTAGTTGAAATATAAATATAAGTATTATATCGCAAAATTTAGGAAAATTTTTAGTGGAGATATTTATGAATGTACGGCGTTTAATTGTAGGGGCAACCAGCGACACAATCGCCTGCTTTCGTAACCATGTCAAAAACTTCATTTTAAACTATCTAGCACTTATTTGAGTTCAACTGTTTATCGATCATCGGTCAACCAACTATTATTTAAGTCGGGACTAAAACTAATTAAAGGAGCCTTATTCATTATGTATACAACATCTTGAAAGATCAATTGTCGAAACAAAAATTACTAGACGAGCTTTAATTTACATTAAAATACAAGTAGCAATTTTTTTAATATTGTAAATAGCATTCTATTTTAGTATGATTCATTATAATAGTTAGGAACAACAATTTATATTTGACAAGAAGGTTATGCAACGTGCACGTTGTTGAAGATAGAAATGTCCACTGTTATTCTCTAAGCTTTGAAACTTAATTAAATTAGCTTATTTTAAATATTAAAGATAAAAGCTAATAAATGACTAACTATTCTTATTATTAGCTATAACATCGACAATATTAAAAACACGGAAATGATTTTGTTGTAAAATAGTCAAATATAAAATTATTTCTTATATTCGTCTGTACTTATAATTTGTTGTGCTAGTGCTCGTTTATCTGGTTCTTCCACGATTGAGTTTAGTTTCAGATATTCAGATATGCCATGTTATATTCCAACTTTATAGAACGTTAAAATTGAAGTGGTAGTGCGAGTGAACTACTCATCAAAATAATCTGAAAATTTAATGGTGCACCAACTGCGTTTTGGCCTCATCCAGTAAAATATACACAAGTTTCTAGTAATGCCGTTTGTATAGGGGATTGACGTCAACTTTCTTATTTTAAATGGAACCGTCTATGCCAATATTTTTATATTTTTGAAGTGTCGTAAATCTTCACGAGTGCGAAAGAGAGTATGGGTTTAGATATTGTGAACACGTTTGGACGACCGTACAATTTACTCTTGATGTAAATACTAATAAATTCAATATAATTTTAATTTTACATTTCCCGACAATGTTTCAATGAAAATGTCGCAACATGATCTTCACGTGGGATCTGTGAGTATTTTCTGAAGCTATAATGCGCCAATGGTATGTATAGGATAATAACAGTGGAATTAATGTTTTATGAATTTTTCTCTTCTATTTCCTACCTTTAGTTGAGAGCACGGCATTTATAAGAGATATAAAAATATACGTAGTTACACATACATACGTAACTCTTGACGTAAAATGAGGCAACTGTTACTAGGAGAGAGAAATACTGTATGCAGCCCTAAGAGACTTCGAAAGTATATATTCTTTTTTTTTGCATAGATACTAAATGTACATCTTTTTAGTGCGTGACCGTTTTCTTAATATAAATTCCAACTAAATCATTTACAAACACAAGAAGGTATTATTGCAATAGGTCGTATTCAACAACAATAGACTAACATAAGATTTTCTCGTAATAACATCAACAAATATAGATGTTGTAACATTTAAAATTTTCTATAGGTAAAAATTAAATATTATGGCTATGAATACATCGTCTAAATTTTTACATGTTTCCCGCAAATACCGATCTTAAGTCGAGGAGGGGAAGCTTGCATCTTGGCGGTGCAAATCGGAAGATCGATGCGCTCTCTCGGAACCTAGCAAGCATACTGTTAAATACACGTGGGTATGGATCGAATTAAGCACACAGTTTTAACAGACGATTTTAATAACTTACAGAATACAAACTGTCACTCACTGACTTGTTTACATAACATGTCGTAATTGTTTTTTTACTAAACAACCTACTAAATGTAACAACTATTAAATTAACAAATATACAAATTCCAAACATAACATTTTTTCCCTCTAGCCAAACTAAAGGTTAAACCTCATTTGAACTTGTAGTTTGACGAGAACTCCGCCTAAGTGTAAGATTTTCCTCCTTACAAATTTCTAATTCCGGTTCTTCCGTTGTAACACTAAAACTACTTGTACATTCTACATCTTCTAAGCAAGACTTCTTCAAACAATTTGCATGCTTAAACATAATTTTGTCATTTACCTTTACTAAATAAGTCACACCACTAATTACTTTCATTATCACCCCTTCGTTCCACTTTACATTATTATAATCTTTAAGACCCTTCACATTTACTAATACCTTCTCTCCAACCCCATACCTTTTTGGACTTACAAATACTTCTGGTTTCCTACACAACATCGCATTATTAAAACTAGGTTTCAGCATATCTAACCTTGTTCTGGGTTTGAATTTAAATATAAGCTCGTTTGGACACATACCAGTACAAACACTTGGTGTGTTTCTATATGAAAATAAAAAATTAACTATCTGTTGTTCTAGACTTAATTTTGAATTTTGAATAAAGTATTTGACCAACGCCGTTTTAACATTGCCAATATGCCTTTCGGCTATTCCATTTGACTGCGGATGGTATGGTGGAGACTTTAGTGAACAAATTCCATTTATTTGGCAGAATTTCTGGAACTCCTTCGAATTGAATGGTGGACCATTATCCGATACAATCAGTTGAGGAATTCCCATTACCGAAAATGTTAATTTTAATTTTTCTATGGTTTTATTTATATCTGTACCCCTTGACATCACATGAATATCTAACCCATCTAGATTTACTATCTACTATTAGTAGACATGTTTTGCCTTTAAAATGAAAAAAATCAACATGTATTCTTTGCCAAACATTTTCAGTTATAGGCCATGAAATCAAATTACTTTCGGGAGCATGATTTTGAGTAATTTGACAAGTTCTACATTTACCAATTAATAACTCAATATCATCATTTAAACCCGGCCACCAAACCGCCGATCTAGCTAACATTTTGCTTTTCACTATTCCTACATGATCTGAATGAATAATTTCTAATACTTTTTTTCTTAACGATTCAGGAATTATTAACCTATTTCCTACTAACAAACAATTTCCATCAATCGACAATTCATTGCGTTTCCTTAAATAAGGTTTCAACCTTTCATCTTCTAATTTATTTGGCCATCCTCTTAAACAAAATTCTTTAACTCTTAATAGAACTGGATCTTTTTCTGACACTTTCCCTATTTCTACGCTAGATAATGGAATTTCGTCAACTAAATTAAATGAATTTATACTCGAATCTACATCAGTAACATCATTTAAAGGTAAACGCGACAATGCATCAGCTTCTGTTAGCTCTGAGCCTTTTTTATATTCAATTTTATAATTATAAGACGAAAGAATTAAACTCCATCTAACTAATCTGGATGTTGACATTAACGAAATAGCCTTATCTGGATTAAATATAACTTTAAGTGGTTGATGATCCGTAATTAATATAAAAGAACGCCCATAAATATATTTATGAAACCGCTTAACCCCAAAAATAATAGCTAATGCTTCTCGTTCAATCTGAGAGTAATTTCTCTCTGCTTTAGATAACGTCGCCGATGCAAAAATATTGGTTTATCAACTCCATTCTCTCGATGACTTAACACACTACCAACACCATACGAACTAGCATCGCACGATAATACAATTGTTTTGTTTGGATCATAATGACCAGAACTTTATTTTGACAAATAAGAGTTTTACTTAACTCAAAGTTCTTTTGACATTCACTTGACCAAATGAATTCTGACTTTTTCTCTAATAAATTATACAACGGTCTAAGACGCGCAGACAACATAGGAATAAATTTTGAATAATAATTTAATAAACCTAAGTATGCTCGCAGTTGTGTCAAATTTTGAGGTTGAGGAGCATCCATAATAGCTCTCAGTTTATCATTAGTCGGATGAATACCTTCACTATCGATGGTATGACCTAAATAATTAACACTAGTTTCAAAAAATTTACATTTATCTAAATTAACTTTCACCCCAAACTTTTGCAAACGACTTAAAACTTTGTCAACTAATTCCTTACATTCATTAATATCCTTCCCAGCAATTAAGATATCATCAAGATAACAATTTACTTTTGGAATACCTGCTAAAATCCTATCCATAACTGACTGAAAAATAGATGGTGCACTGCATAAACCATATATTAATCTGGTATAACGAAATAATCCTATATGAGTATTTATTGTTAACAATGCTTGCGATTTTTCATTAACTTTTATTTGGGTATAAGCTCCCGTTAAATCTAATACCGTGAAAACTTTTCCCCCTGACAGTGTTGCAAAAATATCTTCAATTGTAGGTATAGGATATTGTTCGGGAATTAAAACTTTATTTACTGAAACTCGAAAATCACCACAAATACGTATTTCCCCATTCTTCTTCGGTACGACCACTATAGGAGACGCCCATTCACTTGTGGTAACCGGTTTTTAAAATACCTGAGGTGACTAACTTTTTTAATTTATCTTCAACTTGTGATTTTAATGCATATGGCATGGTATATGACTTTTTAAAAATAGGACTGACATTATCCCTAATTTTAAAATTCACTTCAAATTCTTTAATAGGACTTGACAAGTTTGAATCGAAGACTGATTTAAACTGTTCTTTACAATATTGAATACAGCTACTCACGGACATTGGCGCAATTGCAGCAACCTTAAAATTCTTTTGCCAGTCTGGAAATAATATATTTAACCAGTTCCGTCCTAACAATGGTGTAAAATATTTATTTACATCAACAACGGTAAGTGGCATCTTATATTTTTGATTTCCCCTGACAACTGTTACTATAAATTCCCCTACAGCTTTGATATCTTGGCCTGTAACTGAAGTTAAATTATATGATGCAGGACTTAAAACACTAGTTGAAAACTTTTCTTGAAACAATTTTAAAGGAATTACAGTTTTACATGCACCAGTATCAACTTCAAATACTATTAGTGCATCTGACACATTTAAATTTACCTTATGTGGTACATTACTTTGTGCTCCTACACTAATTTTATTTAAAGGATACAATTCATTTGTGACTTGTTGTGTCAAATCTTCAGTTCCATCCATAGCTTTGACAGAATTTTTCTTCCTACAAACCCTTGACGTATGACCTTTCTTCGAACATTGAAAGCATTCCCACTCTTTTGCTGGGCAAGTTTCTGGATTATGCTGCCTACCGCACCTATAACACTTGGGCTTCTGTAGACGATCCGACTTTCCTACATCTTTTTTTACACGACTGCCACTTGATTTAGATGACTTCCCATAACCGCTCTTACAAATCTGATTCGATACTGACTGACGAACCTGACTACGTTCACTTCTTACAGAATACACCTGATCCTCCGTTGTTAACAATTTTGACTGCTTATCCGCCATTTCATATGCTTGTGCTAATTGACAAGCGGAAGCAAACGTTAATTTCATTTCCGACAACAACTTCTTTTGTAGAGACTCTGAGGCTAACCCACATACTAGCCTATCTCTCAATGCTTCATCCAAGAACGTACCAAACTTACATGTACTCGCCAACTTCTTAAGTTCGACAACATACTCTGCTACAGACTGATTTGGTTTTTGATTACATTTATTAAACGTAAACCTTTCACCAATTTCGGACTTTTCAGGCACATAATGTTTTCTTAACACTTTTATAATATCTTTGTAACTTTTGTCACTTGGACTTTCAGGTAGCATCAAATTTTTCAATGTGCTATATACCTGTGGTCCCGCTAATGTGATAAACATGGACACCTTCATATCTGCGGTTACATTGTTGACCTTGAATAAATGCTCGATCCTTTCCATATACACCTCAAATTCTTCTGGACCTCCTTTAAAATGCTCAATTGACCCAATCATGGTCATCCTCGTCGCCAATGTTAAATACACGTGGGTATGGATCGAATTAAGCACACAGTTTTAACAGACGATTTTAATAACTTACAGAATACAAAAACTGTCACTCACTGACTTGTTTACATAACATGTCGTAATTGTTTTTTTACTAAACAACCTACTAAATGTAACAACTATTAAATTAACAAATATACAAATTCCAAACATAACACATACCAAGTAGAATGCTCGTGTTTTAAGTTTTTTTTTTAATATGAGGTGCAAATGACACCTGCTAAAACGCAGTAATCTGAGTTAAAAAGCAAGAAATATCGTTCAATAATTTCATCATTTACAAACTCATTTACTATTTTGAAAGAAGAATGATTCTTCTTAACAATTTCATCAATTTAGAGTTATCTACTATTTGGAAAAAGAATAAAAATTTTCAATCGACCACGTGGCGGCAGGGTACATTTGGAGACCGTGAAAGCCGATTAAAAAGGAGGTCCAACGCCGTGTCCATATCACAATAACCCGGGCATTAAATTATCGAAAACTTATCCCGATGGCGCAATCTATTCCTAGGGACTCCACGCCGTAGCCAAACCGCGTGTACACCATCACGTAAGTCTATTCCTCTTGTAAACTATTACCTAGATACATATGTATCATATTTAACGTTCATCATTTACATAAAAAAAAACTAACAATCAAAAGGATTTTTTTTAAACTTTTGTCAATCAACATTTCACATATTTTTTATCGTATTAAAATTATTGTATATCCAATGTGAACAAGTAAGGCCACTTTACATTCAAATTTACTATGTTATATATTTCTTCGTGCAATAATTAAATATGTTTACCACAAATTTGTACTCATATATGTTTTTATATCATCTATTTTTTCCATTATTTACTATATACATATTTTTTGAAATAATTTAAATATATTAAACATATTAAATCTTCATTTGATTTTTCTTTCTTAATATTTTTTTTTATATACGTAGTGTTTCCAATTTCATTACGTGAATAATTTTAATAACAAAAAGAAATAGTGGCGCTCAAGGAAATTCTTGCCAATTTAAGTTTGAACGCACGACCCAACTCTCCGTTTAAATCTGGCTGTCGTAAGTATGGTAAGCGCTATTTAGTAGCGGTTAAATGTACCTACAATTACTAAGAAATAGCGGGATATTCCATTTACACCTAATACTATTTGGTATAAATGAAATCTAGTTGTTGGCGTATATTGACGTATATTCAAATAAAGCACACTTACTTTATAGCACATGTTCAGAAATTGTCACTGCTTGATTGAATACAATTTATGTACCACTGAAACCCCAGTACGTGCATTTGATGGGTAATCAATTCTATTATAAGTACGTATATCCTGTAAATGGAACCCTTCAGATTTCAAGCATACAATTAGTAACATTAAAAGGCAGTTACACATGGCAATAATTATACCTCAACATTCAAACCATTCGTGCACTAACTTACATTGTCGTGTCCCACGTCAAACAAAAAATTGTTAAGGACCCTTCTCACTACAAATTCGACAAGACTACAAACTTAAACAAAATAGGAAAAGGCACATTTTTTAACAAAAAAAGAAGATTAAAACTTATTTCAAGCGATTTTTACCTAAACATTACTTTTTGACATTATAAAAAAAAATATGGAAATATTATACAAAACATGTTTATGTTTACAAGAACAAAAGAAAGATCCCAAAATTTGTTTTTCTATTACAATATGTTTTACTGAAAATGGAGATTTTTAAAATACCTACACACAGAGAAGTAATTTCTAGAATCAAGTGAGAATTTCTCAACTGAAGTACCTCTCGTTCTTATATATAAGCAAATAAATAATTTCTTGGACGAAGAAAATTATTTTCTCAATATCCCAAGAAATTAATTCCTTGTTTGAAGAAATTTAATGTCCTTAGGCAATTGGTTACTTGAAACAAATAAAAAAAAACTGGTTTCAAGAATATTATGTATTTAATTCGAACTTATGAGAACTTTGCATTGAGAAAAAATAAATTTGATATAAACCAGGCCTCTCCTTAAAATAAATGCAAAGCGAGCTTAATATTAATTTGTCGTTTTCTAATGGTAAACATCTAATACCTTTAAATCAAACGTTATTTTATTAAACATGAAAGCGGTACTTACTTGAACTTAAGGATTCCTCTCTTTAAATCAAGAAACAAAAATGGTGTTTTTATTCTTAAGGTTATCGCACATTAGCCTGTCGCAGCACGGCACGATGCGGCCCGTCACAAAACCAATAGCATTGCGCTGAGGTATGTATACTGGTACAATGGGCGTTTGTTCATTCATTTGCATTGTTTTAATTCTATCCGTTTTTTTGACGGCGCGCACCGTGCTGTTTTGTGACGGACTAATGTGCGATAACCTTAGTCTAATACTGTTGGTTGCAAAAAACTGATTAAAGTTTCGTCAAAAATAACTGAATTGTTGGTTATTATGAAAAAGCCAGCAGCATGACGAAATGTTACTCAATTGTTTGCAAACAGCAAGACCAAACCCAACACACTATTATAATTTTAATTATGCTGGCAGAGGACCCTATGCAGGAAAATTATTATCAAGCAACTGCTTGATAATAATTTTCGTTGGCTAAATATACATATTTGTATCTTACTTATAATATACGTTGTTTCTTACATAGGATTTGCATTGTTACCATATAACACCACATACATTAAGGTAAAAACTCGAAATAAATTACAAGTATACATAGTTAACATATTAATAAAATTAGTTTATTTAAATTTTATTTTGTGAATTGTTAAATCATAGGTTAGGAAAAAAATAAAAATCGAATAACTTTACAACTAAAAAGTATTTATTTAGATACTACATGTACAGTGTTTTTTTTTAAGAATAATTCTTAGGTTATTTTAACATACAAAACGAAGCGAACTCTTCTTCTAATAGATACAAACGAATACTACATCGTGGCAACTATTTCTACAATTACTAGACTTGTAAGAGATTACATATTCATGCATAATGGAATAAATTATTAACCTTTTTTTTATTGCGGTTTCTATCTCCGCGCCAATGCTACACCACTCAAACTGACCTTTATATTGAAGCCGAATATAAAATTGTTCTTCCGACATATCTATTTATAAAAATATCCGTAACTATATATGTATATTTTTTTTATTTACCAGTATATATACGCATTATATTATAACAATACTTGCCGTTATTCAAACCACTGTAAACAGGTGGCAAACAGATTTAGGTAACGGACAGGGCAAATATTATCGAAACACTGCGAAATATTTAATAGCGAAATGCAAACTCGATCATACTGGATAAAACCAAGTTTCAGCGTATATCAACCCCTCCACATTTCAACTTTTTTTTTTCTATTCTGAATACAAGAAACTTATGTTACTTGCGTCAAGCAAATATCACTTAACATTAGAAAAATCGTAAGAGAGTGAATTAATCCTTATAAAAATTATATGTACTTGTTTTAAAAGAGATAACATTTGCCACAAATAAATTTTGTTTTGATATTAGTAAAATTTCAAGAAAATAATTTATTATATTTAAGGACAAACCGAAACTCGATATTCAGATCTGTAGTGCAAGCTTCTCAAAACACGTACAGGTCGTCTATTGAGAAATTTGGATTGCAGATCTGAATACCGACAGTTGCGGATCTCAGGCCAACCGCACGTGTATAGATTGTTTAAGGCAGAGTGCACACCGAAGGGATACGACAAGCGACGCAACCAGAAACACGACACGAATTCGACACGTATCGTTAGGTACCGTGTAAACTTAATTGAAGCGATAACAATGGTAAACACTATTACGGCAGCGACAGGATTAAGGCATCTGTCGATGTATCCTTCGAGTGTTGGTCGCCCACGCGATAGTTTGACATTTCATAAAATAATAATATCGAGCTTGAAAGGCGGAGTTCACACCGGAGTCATACGACACGGATACGACACGAATACGACAAGCGACACAACCAATAACACGACAGTCACAACGGCGACGGAGTTTACAAAAAAATTAATTACAATTCCCTGTTTGATACGACATATTTAAGAAATCGGAAATAACTGAACATTTATATACAAATAATAAAAAGAGGGAAAACGTCCGTACATTCACCAAAAGTTTTTAAATATCCTTAAGACAACATGTTTCGACCACAAATGCCATCTTCAGGTCTTAAAATGTCATGTTACGAAATTCAAAAATTAAAAAGTCAAAAATGGACATTTAAAAAACACACGACAGAACAAAAGAGATAAACAAAAACAAAACAACAGATTAAAGTAAAACTAACTGCGAGACAATTTACACGGATATGGAATTTATATATGATTCCTTTTTGAATAAACATTAAGTTGTTTAAGATTTTAAATTTAAAAACAAAAAAGTTATATTTTTTTTTAAATCGAGAACCTATATATCTTAAATATTTGGATATGATGATTTAATTTACGTGTCGATATGCTAAAATATCCTCATACCTATCTTTAGCGGTTTTGTCGTTTTTAACATGTTTAAATATTAATTAAAGACTTAACTACATTTGAAGATATAGGCTTTAAATATGATTAAATAAACGAATGTTTATCTGGTTGTCATTTTTCTTAAATAAAGTTTGCTTTATAAAATGAAAACAGTCAATATTCTAATATTGATATTTTAAATTTATTCTGCATCCATAGCAAATGTGGAAAAATTCTAAGCAAAACTTGCAGAACATTTAATGAACGATATCCTAATCTACCGTTAATTACCACATTTTAATACAGGACGTGTTAAGATTAAAAGAAACTAAAACCTATCGTTAAAGCAGAAGAAAATGTTAGTAGATGTGTTGGTTTATTTTTATGCTCAGCCCGGAGTTTGATAGTTGCAGCTTTTGGGGTACCTCCCTTGTCATTTTAAAAAGTCATTGAATGCATCCCTGCAAGCAAATATTACAGCCTTCCAACACGGAGACGAAGAAGAAAGAGTTGAATATTGTGAAATGATTTTATTAAAAAAAGACGCATTTTTTTATCTAAAGTTATTTGGAGCGATGCATCTAAGTTTGAAGCAAGAAAGATTTGGTAATCGACGAAATAATCATTACTGAACAAGCGATAATCACTGAGGTTTTCAGAAATATCTATTGTCTTTCAAATGATGCTGTAATCTACAAAATTCACAATGGCAATTTAAAGAATATTATGAGGTCTTCTTTTTCTCGAAACTTTGCTTCAAATGGGTCTTGGAGTTGGCCTCCTTGATCTCCAGAATTGACGCCATCTGATTTTTATCATTGGGTCGTATAAAAAGTTAAGTTTGTAATACACCTAGTGATAACAAGCGTGTGTGACAATGTCCTTTCAGTGATTAGACTGAAACAAATTAGGTAGAACTATAATCGAAATTAAATTAAGAGTTATAAAGTCGCTTGAACAGAATGGAGATTTTTTAACATTTATAGCATTCTTCAGTTAGTTTATATTTTTGGTTCTCCAAGCTTATTTTCACTGAAATAATTTTTATTTGTTTGTTGTGTTAATAATGTCATTAAATTTATTTTATAAAAGTAATTGTTTTTCCTGTTGCCATAATCATAACCTACTTTCAAATGTGTTTCAAGGGTAGTTTTAATTAATATTTGATAAAAAGCATTAAGACAAAACCGCTGATCAATTCGTAAAGTAAAACGTCATCTAAATATGTAAAAATATACAGGGTGTTCGATTTAAAAAAAAAAGAAATAACTTTTTGTGTTTGAAGTTTTTCGTCTTTGCCACTCAATTTCGAACATCTGTATAACCTGTAATAGGTTACAAATGTATTTAGCGAACCGTTATGGTTTTACTTGCTAGTTGTTAAATATAGAGGTTTTGGGTTTAAAGAAGAGCAAAAGAAAGTCTATTAAACATTCCACCACAAAACGGATTCTTTTTCAGAAATAACAATAACTCAAAAAAAGTTGAAGATAAGTGTAGGATAACTTAATACAGTGTATCGTAGAATCG